>JAHIAM010006439.1:0-86332 GCA_021605205.1 Aegilops longissima | reverse complement strand
GTATGTTTAGGTGTCGCTAGCTTACTCATAATGTAGGTGAATCATGCGAGCTAGATGGCGTCTACCTCCCCTCAGTAGTTGAGGGATAAATCTTGTCTTAGAGTCTTTCAAGTTCTTCATAGTGTCCAAGATATAAATCCCAAGTGACTCAAAGAATAGAGCTATGCTCTCAAGAAACGCCTATAAAAGGGTCTTGATAACCCACAAGTAGGGGATCGCAATAGTTTTCGAGGGTAGAGTATTCAACCCAAATTTATTGATTCCACAAGGGGAGCCAAAGAATATTCTCAAGTATTAGCATTGAGTTGTCAATTCAACCACACCGGAAACTTAGTATCCGCAGCAAAGTGTTTAATAGCAAAGTAATATGATAGTGGTGGTAACGGTAACAAAAGTAAAGACAACAAAAGTAATGTTTTGGTATTTTGTAGTGATTGTAATAAAGAGTAATGGAAAATAAATAAGGAAGACCAGATATGGAAAGCTCAGAGGCACCGGATCAATGATGGATAATCATGCCGATGTGTTCATCACAAATAACATAACATAGGGTGACAGTAACTAGCTCCAATTCATCAATGTAATGTAGGCATGTATTCCAATATAGTCATACGTGCTATGGAAAAGAACTTGCATGACATCTTTTGTCCTACCCTCCTGGCAGCGGGTCCTAATGGAAACTAAGGATATTAGGCCTCCTTTAATAGAGAACCAAACAAAGCATTAGCACATAGTGAATACATGAACTCCTCAAACTATGGTCATCACCGGAGGTCCCCATTATTGTCACTGGGTTGCTTGATCATAACACATAGTAGGTGAATATAGACTTGCAAGATAGGATCAAGAACTCACATATATTCATGAAAAATAATAGGTTCAGATCTGAAATCATGGCACTCGGGCCCTAGTGACAAGCATTGCATAGCAAAGTCATAGCAACATCAATCTCGTAACATAGTGGATATTAGGATCAAACCCAACAAAACTAACTCGACATATGATAAATCTCATCCAACCCATCACCGTCCAGCAAGCTTCACGATGGAATTACTCACGCACGGGCGTGAGCATCATGAAATTGGTGATGGAGGATGGTTGATGATGACGATGACGAATCCCCTCTCCGAGCCCGAACGGACTCCAGATCAGCCTCCAGAGAGATTAGGCTTACGCGGCCCAGACAAAACACGATGATTTCTTCTGATTTTTTTCTCCCCAGCCAATATATAGAGTTGAGTTGGCGCCGGAAGGTGTCCGGGGCCCACGAGGTAGGCGCGCCAGGAGGGGGGGCGCCCACCTCGTGGACAGGGTGTGGCCCTGATCTTCATCTTGGCGAGGATTTATTATTATTTTTATAAGACATCCCGTGAGTTTCGTGTCATTCCGAGAACTTTTGTTTTCTCGCACATAAACAACATCATGGCACTCACAAAAAAAGGTATTACCGTTAGTTCCATTCAAATCATACAAGTTAGAGTCTAAAACAAGGGCAAAGTGTTTGGAAAAGTAGATAATGACGGAGATGTATCACTTGTCACCAGAGACTCGAATGGCCATTCGTCGTGGTAGGAAACGGGAAATCGATTGGTGCAAAGATGCGCTATGTCGGAGGCACCGCCTTACGGTTTGATCTCAATTTGTTAATTACAGCCGGTGCAACCACATAGAAAGAACTCCACAACATCGAGGTGATAGAGACGAAGAATGGGGCTCGTCTATCAAATGTAATTTTTATGATATATATCACCTTGCGGTGATTTCGTGATATTATTTTTGAGCATGCCCTATAGAGACTAATTGTGCTGCCCATGATTTAGACTAGCTAGAATTAAGGTGTGCGCCTGTGGATGGAAGATCCACCTCATAGATTGTTGATACGCTTGTGAAAGATAATATGGTGCTCACCTTGCAATAAAGAGTACTTTGATGTAAAATGGTCATAATTTTCGAAAGGAGGATTACCATTGCGCCAATTGATGCATACAACCATCTTTATTACTCCCTCCACGAAGAAACATAAGAGCACTTAGGTTGCGATATTTATTTACGGAGGTGGTATTATTCAATGTAGTCCGACAACATGAATACATGGATCAATCAAGCCTCCAGTCATGCACAAGTCGCAACACCTACACTCTTGATAATGTGCCCGAACCACATGAACATGCACGATCTAATCCGTGGCTCTCACACCGCCCCAGATCGGGTCGAGAGCACCATCCGGTCCGCCGACCATAACGCATCGTGATGCGACGCCTAGATGTGCCGCCACCATCTTCCACCGCCCCACCTTCGTAAACGATCAACACATTCACCTCGCCAAGCCGCATCTTGCCAACGCCACCATGACGCCGCATGTTGTCACCTCCTACACACGCCCATCTACATGCACCCGCCGCCAAACTCCGCCGCCCATGCCGCGAGACCTGGCCACGGTCTTATGCGATGAGACACCACTCTTCCTCCTCCACCATTTCATGCCCCAAAACGATGCCCCCGAGAAAACGGCATCGAAGATACCGCTTATCGTCCGATCCGGAAAACCAGATCTAGGGTTTTCCCGAGCAAACCCGAAGCAGTCGCAACCTCGCAACAACGATGCCTTAAGAAGGAACGCCACAGACGCCATCACACCCCCATCTTGCGATGATCGGAACCGTACGGAGCCTCGCCGGAAGATGAATGTCGCCAGCAGCACGCAGCAGGAGCCTCAGAATCCTCTCCCGGACAGTCCAAACTAATTTTCAACCACAAGCAATGGAATGGCGGACATCCACGCTGTTGTCATGCCTACGTACACAAATCGTCACCTAACAGAACACACGTTGAGTTTTTTTTTTTCTAAAACTTACAATCTATTCATCTTCAAACATGGTAGTACAATGAACACTAGAAATAATAAAATTACATCCAGATCCGAGACCATCTAGCGACGACTACAAGCATCAAGCGAGCCAAGTATTGTTATCGCTTCCTTCATCACGGAGCGGCAAACTTGTTGTAGTATACTGGAAGTCGCTGCTAAGGCCCCGAGAACCAACGCACTGTAATAAAGAACCATGGATGAAGAGTGTAGATCAAAAGGATCCAACTCAAAACACATGAACGAAGACGAACGACTAATGATCCGGAAAATCCACCAAAGACAGATCCACGGAGACACAACTCCACACGCCCACCGATGCAAGACGATCAACGAGCGGCTAGGCGAGAACTTTATTCCATCTTCGTGAAGCGCCACCTTCTTTCCCGAAAGGGTGACACAAACACTAACAAAGCGAAAAAGATCTAAAACGAGCCCCACGGCAAGGGCCGTACATTTGAGTTTTCGGAGCGGGAATCTTCAAGTCGCCACACGCGAGTGGACATTCGTATGCATTCTTGAATTTGAGGCACGCTTGATGTGCCGTGTCTCGAGGAAACGGAAAGATGGACATCGGAGATATTTTTTAAAAATGAAGGAGGACCTCCCGCCTGATTTTGGATCGCATTTACAACCACTTTATTAATTATTCACATAAGACCTTACAAAAGTCTACAACAGAAGTCGGCCAGTTCACAGCAACAAAAGTGTCGCCACTTCTATCCAAATAATGGGCTTATCGCTGATACCTAATACCAATCAGCACTGCAGCCCATACCTAACATCTAAGCATGTACAGTTCCAACCTGTGACGCCGCCGGATGGGCACCCACAAGTCCGCGAGCTAGCCGATATGGCAATGCATGCTAGCTGTTGGTTGCTGTACGCAGCTCCGTACGTGCTCCAACCGTCTCGATTTGTACTTCAGCAAGTACGTACCCGTTGTCCGCTGTCAAGCATGAGATAGCTTGCCCGATATGCCAGGCTGTCGCCGGTGGCACTTCTCCACGGCACATGACACAAGCTAAACTCATCGTCGTCGTCCTTCCGACCTGTAGCCAGCTTCGTTCAGGGTTCTGACGATCAAGGAAAACACGTACAAGTAACTTTTGCGCAGAAACACAATCCAAATCCCAGCTAAAGCGAAGATTTCATTTCCGACCGCGGGCTGGCGCAGCCTGCAGGCGATCTCCAAAGCATATGATATGATCACCCTGCATAATTGGCCTTTTGATGGACAAAGCGGCCACCGGCCACCACCAAGCTGCCACATACGGTTGATGCGTCCATGAGTGGCCAAAAGCTGCCACTTACGGAGGAACTCACCCGCCATGGGAGGCTGGGTGGATCCATTTGGTGCCGGCTACATTAACTAGTGGTAAGCACAGTATGATGCTGCCACTATTCAATTGTCCCCGGTTGTGGTTAGCAACAAGTAGGAGTTAACAGCTTGGCCATTAATCTACAGTGGAAATGTCAGCCCTGTGTTGTTCATCATCAGCAGCAGCATATCGCAGCCCACAGAGAGCATGTGACCAACCACCGCTGCCAAACGCCAAAGCGCCAAACAGACAGACAGAGCTTAGGTATCGTGGGCGTCAAAGTTTTAAACTCTCTTCGCAGGAGCTTAAACTAAACTAATGTGCAGCGCCGACGCGAATCTGCTCAACGTGCTTCCAGCCCAAAAGGCTCTCATCAGACGATTGATTCCATCCCACCACCTGCAGCCGCTGCTTGCAGGTGCACCCACAGCAGGCACCAAGAATGGCAACAACAAAAGACAGAGGAAGTGTCATGACTTATCGGAGGCTAGGAACATGGCATCATCTCTTGGATATATTTTAGCTAGTCGTGTTCTGAACTTTTCATGCAACTTAATCAGGTGCAAATGTATCAAGAGGAGTAAAAAAGCAGCCTCACTCTCACTATCAAGATCCTGACGAGAAACGCTGAAAATGTACAAAGACACAGGACACGCTCCGATCGACGGAGCCGCTTCAGAAGGCCCGCTCGTCTCGGGGTGTCGATCCAACACAGATGTGGCAGCAACCCATAAACACGAGCTAGATTAATCTGTCGAGGCCCGGTGGACGCCGAAAATACAGAAGATCCACCGAGGGCTATGTATGGCCGGGCATCAGCTCGCGGCCTCGTCGATGCTGTGCAGCGAGGGCCGCCATTGCCGGTGCCGGGCGCCGGAGCTCCGGTGGCCGTCTCCTCCGTCCTGGCGCGCCAACTGCAATCAGGTGTAGAGTAGTCAGAAGATGGAACATTTGCATGTTGCCGTGGTGCAGAACGGAAGCAGAAAGGATCTCGCAGACGATTCTTTGCTCCTGACACTAGCTGCGACTCTTCAGTATTTTATTTATCATCATGAGTTCATGATTCTTTATCATTCTGCTTCCGTCTATTTTAAGCATTAAATTCCCTTGTGGACGCATCAATCAGTTGGATCCACAGGACCACACCTACAATCTTGTTTTATGCATGTCAATTGGGGATTGAGAATTGTCAGTGTCAGGTACTCCAAACTGATTCTCTCCTTTGAGCTAAAGGTTAAACAGATTTCTGCGAAAACTATGCAGATTTTGCAGCTGCGAAAATTCTAATGGCGATTACCCAGAGAAAATCCATCTTTCTAATAAGCTGATGACCTACAGTGTGTGTGTGGACGAACTGAGGAAGACATGAGAATCGCGAGGAACAACTAACTAGTAACCCTTGGAGGGAAGGCAATTAAAGGCGCATCAATCATACAGAGAACGTGCATGGCGGCATCGGGGGAGAGAGAGAGAAAAGTAGTTGGATTGAATAGAGCTCAAGTCCATGTAACCACCTGATCGACTCTCATCCAAGCTGGCCTCGTCGTCGTCATCGTCGCCGACGTCCTCACCGTCGGCCGCCGGCCGCAGCTTGCTCTGCCGCGTCGACGACTCCAGCTGCTGCAGCTGCTGCCGCGCCTTCCTCAGCTTCTCCTCCTTCCTCGCCTGCACCGCCTTGGTCACCCTGCACGCACCATTTTTCCATGCCATGTTAGCAGTGGCCACAGCATGGAGGAGAAGAGGCAGAGGACGAGAATCGAGTCTCGAAGCTCACCGTTGGCGGTGATGAGGCGGTAGACGTGGCCGAGGAGCAGCGTCTCCTTGGGCTTGAGGAGCTTGACGCGGTGAGGCGCACGGTGCGGCGCGCCGCCGCCGTCGGCGTCCTGGCGCTCCTCGGCGACCGGAGCGTGACGAGCGCGACGTAGTGGCCCGGGTTGGCGCGCATCACCTCCGCCGCGGGGTGGACCAGTAGAGCCGCTCCACCCGCCCGCCCGCTGCACCACCGCCGCCACCTCCGCCGCCTGGCAGTTCCCCATCCTCGCCCACTCCGGCCCTGCAGCAGCACACACACACGCTCCCCGTGACCAGAGCTGGGCGCTGGTCCTGGCTTAGCCTACCCTGTGCCGGCGGGAAACGTGGGCGAGGGAGAGCGCGAGCAAGTGGCGAGCGTGTGGTGCACCAGTGCTTTATAAAGAGGAGAGAGCAACGGCCGGCTGCCGAGGTGGTGCCGTGGTGGTGGTACATATCCCGTCCCGGTGACCGGTTCGTTTTCGACCGTCGCGAGCACCACGTGAACGGACGCTGTCAGGAGTACTGCGTTTTTGGGTGCACCGCTCGTCGGAGACGTCCGTCTGCGGCCGGCGTAGCAAACGGCGGAGACGGAGACCGGCCGCGCCTATAAAACGATCGCTCGTGGGCCGTCGTGTACGGATGACGGAGATCGGTCGAATCAACCAGTTTTGATTTCATCTACATATACCTATCTCCCCGAATTAATTGAATTCTATGTGCTCGATCAAGCAAGCAAAAGTGCTGGTTTCGCCGAGCTGATCTTGACGCCGGGCCTACGCACGCACCTCGCTAAATTGTTTGGCAATTCGTACGTGCAATTTGTGTTGGCCGTGCACTAAACTTGAAGCAAAATGCTGCGCCCGGCAGCGCGAGTTTTGTTGCTATTCACCTGCGCGAGAATTTAAAAGTCCGTCACAACAGCAAGAACTGAACGCACCACGCACCGAATGACGTTAGTGGGAGCGCAAAGTGCAACCGGAAGTCCACTTTCATGCATGAACCCTTGCAGTTGCATTTCCAAACTAAGGCATTCATGAATGCCACGGAGAGGCCTCAGTGATAAATGCCACATATCGTGGCTGAAATTGCATACTCAACTCATCTGCCCTTGTATCACTATTCTATGATGGCTTGCCTCGTCATCGTTCTTCCTCCGTGCTGCCCCTGGTGTTGCGAAGGATGGGCTTATAAATTCGGGTGACAATTCCCTGCCCAGCTCCCAACCAGCATCGCCCTGGAAACAAGCCAGTCCAACGCAGTATCTTATGCAGGATTGTTCCCTGCAGGCATCACTTCTCTTTGAAGGAAAAAGAAGAAAATAGTGATGGGCGCGTTTTATAATCCGCACAAATGCCGGTTGCTGAGAGAAAGAAGTGTAATCTGCTCAGATGCGGCTAGCCATCGGACTCGTCAACTCGTCATCGGTTTCCTTACGGCCAGGGCAACCGTTAATTTTTTTTACGGCCAGGGCAACCGTTAATTAAAGCCGCTCCTGTGTGCTTATCTGTTTATTAGTGGTGGTGGCGCAATTGTGTTCACGTCTGCGGCGGCGCGGTGTACGTTTTCTTCTGAAAGGGAGGTGAGATCGTCCGGTGGTGCGGCGGTCAACACCGCGCCGGCGAGGAAGCTGTCACGGCGGGTCAGGCGTCCGCGTCGACCTGCGCGGCGTCGGGATCAGGGTCGCGTAGCTGAATTTATGAGGCCATGTGCGCCACTCGCTCGCTCCCTCGCTGCCCTGCCCGAGTCGGCGTCTCGCCCTCGCCTCCATGGCGTCCGTCGTTTGTATGTACTGAGGACGATCGGACCCGGGCGCCGCGGTGCGTGGCGTACGTAGAAATTCATTGTCCATGTGTGTGAGCACAGGGGAGGCGGTGATGGACTGTTGCGCACGGGAAAGTCGCCTCCAATAGATTTCCGATGCCGATGTGACCGTGTGAGGTGAGCGAGGCCATGTCCTGTCCGCATCGCCTCGTCGAGGATTCAAGGATACTGGCCCCGAACGCCGGAAACCGGCCGTAACCTGCGCCGCCGCGCCGCTGGGTTTCATGCGTGCTTCGGCGGGTGAAGTGAACGAGATGCTATGCTGGCTCCGGTCGACGTTGCTCGGGATCTCGTGGACGTTTTGGTGCGCAATCGATAATTCGGGGAAGGAAAACGACGGGTTCGCACCGGTGCTTTCGCCGCGCGAATCCGACGGTGCGGCGTACGGCTCGGCTTCTCGTGGCAAGTTGTGTGCGTGATGCTACGTGCGCGTCGCGGTCGTACGTGTCTTGAGTCTTGACCATGGCGAGCGATGAAGTTCACGGGCGCGATGGCGCCATGGATGATGGATGGATGGATGGATGGATGGATGGGCCAGCTGAGCCTGCAGGCCCACCTTTGATTTCCCCAATAATGCGTACAGCGTACCTACTGCGGTATAGCAGCAGTACCTGTATGCACCTGACCTGACCTGACCCTGACCGTATGTTTATCCATACAGTAAAGTACAGGCACAGGGCTCATTTCCTAGCTTCCACGAACCATGCTCGCCACGAGATCCAAAGACTGACACTCTGCCAGGAGATTACATTAGTATTGGTAGAAGCTCATGCACACTGCAGTACGTACTGTACCAAACACAGCTCACGGGACGTGGAGTCTCGAGGGACCAATGGATGGCATCTGCGGTGGAGGGCCGTTTCATTTTGACGCATCGACGATGTGGAGTCTCGGCGGCGCGGCAGGGCCTCTTCGATGGATGTGATGATGAACACGTAAGGAGGAGGTGTTGCCTGACGATATGGTGGCATTGATAACAAACCCGACAAAGTCGATGCTTCAGATTCGCTCAAGATGGATCGATGGAAGACCACCGAGATGATCTATAAGAATGCGTCGGACGGCTTTTTCGCCACGACTTGGATGCGACTTGGTTGGTGCCCTGGCCAGATGTTAGGTTTAGTTGAGATCCTATTCTACCACACTTTACGCCTCTTTCATTAATAGATAGAGTAGAAGAACAAACGTCAAGATGACGATTTAGATATATTGATATATTACTTTATAAGATCTTTATAAATAATTAATAAATTAGTCAGATGATCTTCAAAACAAGTACGGTGCAACCAAATTACAGTGGATTGCTATAGCCATGATGGCCTTCCTTAAAAAAACAGTGAACTGCTATAGCATCCGCCGCATCCACTTATTTTCAGTTGTTACCGAACCCTACCAGCCTCATCATCGCCGCCGGTGGCCTTTTCTGCCTGATCGTTGTCAGTGTGAGCCACACCACGCCCGTGCCCGTGCAGCGACGATTAGCGGCTAATTTTCATGTTTTGACCCTTTTAAAAGTGTATCGAGATCTGACCCTTTGTAAATATTTTTGGATCCACCCTTTTTCTATCGCGGTCTTTCGTTGGATTTATCGACCACCGCCGATTCGACGGTAGCACTTAACCACGCCGTGACGGTTGTTCGAAAATACCTACCGCCAGACGCTGGCGTGGTTATGAAATCCTACCGCCAAATACCACATGTATGCATGTCCGTTGTCGCTGTCGTCATGCACTGCTTCTCTGACGCCCTACTTGACGATGAACTTTACCAAAGAAAGCCTGCCACCATGAGCGTTGGTGACATGCACATCACGCCATGACATGCACCAAGGCATGCAAAGTATTTAAACAATGGACTACATGCATGCCTAGACTGACAAGCCTAGCACTAGAAGTAGTACAGGGGTAAAAAGTGTGCGGGCTAGAGAAAGAGCTGCTAGGATATATTCAGATACACAGTGACCTTCGAATGCATTGTGCATGCATGCATGTGCTAGTTCAGCCCTGCCTAGCTCATAGGTCTACCGCCACTAACTATGGAGGGAGAGATAACCCACCGCCAAACACCTTTACGCAGGGGTATTTTTGCATCAAACGGCCGACGACAGTTATGCTACGCCAGACCGCCAGAGGTTTGTTAAACCTCACCGCCACGGATCCTGCAGTAGTAGTGCCACGATCCCAAAATTTTATCTAGAGGTCAGATTTCGATTAACTATTAAAAAGGGTCAAACACGAAAATTTGCCACGATTGGCGGCATCTGGGGCGGCTACGCTGCCAGGTTCCACAGGGGTCATCAGGAGCACCTCCTCGCTGTCGAACTTTGGACGGAGGCAATGATCGCTACCGGGATGGTCCTTCGCTCGTCGCTTCGTGCCGCTTGCCCGTTTCCTCCTTCGTTTCATACCTGCCGTTTCACGGGTAAAACTGTCGACACAGTTTTGTTTTGTGTTCTTTAGCACAAGCGGTACACACTATTTGGCCTTCTGGAGACTGATGAAGCCTTCTTCAGCCCCTTCGAGGGATACACATGAAATACAACGTAGCTTTGCATATTTGTGGATCGTAATGGTCGAAAAGACTTGGTGGTACCATGAGCAACGTCGACATGTATTTCGTAGGTAGACAACTGGTGCGCATGATTTCACATGGGAAAGTGCGATGCTTCTTATAATTTAGCAATGGAAGCCCAATGGTTCTTTTCTCGAGGAATATATGTCGCTCCGGGAGTGATTCCGACACAGCTACGCAAAAAACAATTGAGGCATACAATCATGCGCCGGGGGATCTCAAATGCCATAAGTTGCAATACTTCAGTCCATGGCATCACATGAGTTATATCTTTTCAGAACTAATATAAGAAAGATTTAGATTACTAAAATAGTGATCTAAACGCCTTATATTAATACCATTTATGAGATAAACAAAATCGCGAGCGCCGACCTTTAACACCCAGAAGTAAATGTTGAGAATCTAATGTAATCACTTACAAATAATCGATGCAATAATGCATAGAAATATATGGAGGTTGTAAAGCCACGGATGCAGAACAAGAAAACAGAGTCCCTGTCAGAAGAATGCTCCCAAAGTGGAAGTCCTGATCAGACGTCAACAACGGAATAAGTGAGTACACGAATTCTCAATCTCAAAATAAATCAGGAGGCGTTTCATCTATGAGAGATTAATGATTCCCATTAAAATCGCCGAACGGGTCCAAGGTCACCCAATCCAACTCACGCGGGCCGGATTTGTTGCCGGTGAAACCAGGTAACACCTGAAATGTTAGCGTTGTAGGCAAGTCTGTGGATTGTGGCTTTTATGTTGTTAGGTTGTTCCCATATGCTGCAAGCGCTTTTATATGTTGGCTACATAGGCTGATAGGCGCCATGTTGCAACAATTTTGGTTGCACTCAGCATGTGTTTTTCATGTTGCAAGTGTTTTGGTGTTTTGACAAGTTTTAAAAACTTTATCAAGTTTGAACTATTGTTAAAATGAAGGATATATTCATTAAGTTTTAGATACTAAAATATTGTGAGTCACGAGGGTGATAATTTTGCCAAGGTTTTGAATTATCTCCGCCAAATGTGACATTCGAAGGAATTTAATTGGACCTAGACTCCAATCGTGGAACATAATACTCTAAGGATTAACCATGGTACAATTGTCACATGGGTCCGATGTATTTTGTTGGAACCTACATGGAATGGGCAATTCATGGAATGTGTATAGAGCTTTGATCCAATGCACGGCTTGATAATAATAAGAAGATTAAGATGAAGATACCTCTTAAGAATATAATCTTTGCATGGTATCTTCTATGAGTCATTTTTACTAAAGATAACCTTATTAAGAGGAATTCACATGAAAGCACGCATGTGTATTTTGTCCGCATGATGACAATAAAACATTTGTTCTTCCAATGTAAATTGGCTCGCTCTATATGGTCATCATCTAAATAGCTTTTGGCTTGTATCCTTCTTGTAGTGTTGCTAATATATTTGGCAACTGGTTACATAGGATTGATCACAGGTCTATAATTCTTCTTAGGGTGGGAGCGCTGACGTGATTTGGTCACTTGGCTATATAGAAATGATAAGGTTTTTAACGATAAAATTACTTCGCTTATGCAGGTTATTTACAGATGCACCAGACGCTTGCTTATAGTCCCTCACAACAAAGTGGAGAATCGAGACCTGTTTAAGGAGGTGTGTACACGATTGAAGGCTGGCTACGGGGGATACTTTAAAACATGGGTGACAGCATGATCTTAGGATTGGGCCACCAATGGTTTAGGTGTTATACAGATATACATTTTCTTTTGTATTTTGCCTTCTTTTATTTTCGCTTGTCGTGAGGTCTTTGTTGGCTGTGTGCATCTTAGCGCAGGCCGTGTAATAATTAATCCTTTTAAGCAATAAAGCGTACCTTCTAAAAAAGTACTAAAACATAAACTCTAAACCCTAAGCTTAGACCCTAAACTCTAAACCCTGAACATAAATTATTACAAGTTGAGCTGATTCATATGAAACGATAAAACTTGGCAAAATAATAATATTCAAGTTTTAGTATTTGAAACCTAGATAAAAATTAAAATCATCAAAATGTATTCAAGAGTTGTCTTGTTTCAAAGCTCTCACGAGGAACCCGGATATGGAAATTGAACAAAACTAGACTTTTGGTTCAAAAGCTATAATAGATTCAAATTTGAAAGTCAAACGAAAAAGCATGTGATGTGGGTGGGTGGAGCATGCATTTGTTGGGAACGAGTGCAATTTCAAAATTCCTACAATCACGCAAGATTTATCTAGGATATGCATAGCAACGACGGGAAGAGTATGTCCATGTACCGTACACCGAAAAGCGGAAGTTATGTTAACGTGGTTGATGTAGTGAACATCTTCACGATCCAACCGATCCAAGTACCGAACGATGGCACTCCGTTCAGCAGACACATTCAGCATGACGCCCCTCAACTCTTGATCCCAGAGGGTCGAGGAGTTTCGCCAAGACGACGCGTGATGACGGTGATGTGATCCGCAGGCTTCGCTTAAGCACTACGACGCTATGACCGGAGGAGTAAACTATGGAGGGGGCACCGCACACTGCTAAGAAAACTGTTGTTCTTTGGGTGCCCCCGCCCACATATATGAGGGGAGGAGGAGGCGGCCCAAGGGGGGCGCGCTGGGGAGTCCTACTTGGACTCAAATCCAAGAGATTCTCCTCCTTCCTTCCAACGGAGAGAGGGGAAAGAGGGAGGAGAAGGGGCCGCGCCCACCCCTTGTCCAATTAGGATTGGGCTTGAGGGGGCACCTGGCAGCCCTCTCTCCACTATGGCCCAATAGGCCCATTAACTCTTGGGGTTCGTAGCCTCCTAGTATTCAAAATCCTAACCTTATCGAACCATTCCGTGTTCAGATATGACCTTCCAATATATCAATCTTTACCTCTCACCATTTCGAGACTCTCGTCATGTCCATGATCTCATCCGGACCAACAAACTTCACCACCAAAACACATAACCCATAATACAAATCGCATCGAACGTTAAGCGTGGACCCTACGGGTTCGAGAACTATGTAGACATGACCAAGAAACATCTTTGGTCAATAACCAATAGCGAACCTGGATGCTCATATTGGCTCCTACATATTCTACAAAGATCTTTATAGGTCAAACCGCATAACAACATACGCCATTCCTTTGTCATTGGTATGTTATCCCGAGATTCGATCGCAGTATCATCATACCTAGTTCAATCTCACATCGGGCAAGTCTTTACTCGCTCCGTAATGCATCATCCCGTAACTAACTCATTAGTCACATTGCTTGCAAGGCTTATAGTGATGTGCATTAACGAGAGGGCCTAGAGATACCTATCCGATACACGGAGTGACAACCTAATCTTGATCTATGCTAACTCAACAAACACCCGAGACACCAGAGAGCATCTTTATAATCACCCGCCATTGCCAGGACGCTTTGATAGCACACAAAGTGTTCTCCCAGATTTGGGAGTTGCATAATCTCAGTCGAGGAATATGTATAAGTCATGAAGAAAGCAATAGCAATAAAACTAAACGATCATAATGCTAAGCTAATGGATGGTCTTGTCCATCACATCATTCTCTAATGATGTGATCCTGTTAAATCAAATGACAACACATGTCTATGGTCGGAAACTTAACCATCTTTGATTAACGAGCTAGTCAAGTAGAGCCATACTAGGGACACTTGCTTGTCTATGTATTCACACATGTACTAAGTTTCAGTTAATACAATTCTAGCATTAATAATAAACATTTATCATGATATAAGGAAATATAAATAACAACTTTATTATTGCCTCTAGGCATATTTCCTTCAGTCTCCCACTTGCACTAGAGTCAATAATCTAGATTACATAGTAATGATTCTAACAACCCATGGAGTCTTGTGTGATCATGTTTTGCTCGTGGAAGAGGCTTAGTCAATGGGTCTGCAACATTAAGATCCGTATGTATTTTGCAAATCTCTATGTATCCCTCCTCGACTTGATCGCGGATGGAATTGAAGCTTCTCTTGATGTGTTTGGTTCTCTAAAATCTGGATTCTTCGCTATTGCTCCAGATTGTCACAAAATATTTTCATTGGACCCATGCACTAGGTATTACAGCTAGATCGGATATGAACTCCTTCATCTAGATTCCTTCATTTGCTGCTCAAGCAGCTATGTACTCCGCTTCACACGATCCTGCCACGACGCCCGCTTGAAACTGCACCAACTTACGCTCCACCATTCAATATAAATACGATCCGTTTGCGATTTAGAGTCATCCGGATCGTGTCAAACTTGCATCGACATAACCATTTACGACAAGCTCTTTGTCACCTCCATAAATGAGAAACATATCCTTAGTCCTTTTCGTATTTTCAGATGTTCTTGACCACCGCCCGGATCCACTCGGATTACTTTGGTACCTCCCCGCTAAACTTATAGCAAGGCACACATCGGTCCGTACACATCATTGCATACATGATAGAACCTATGGCTGAGGCATAGGAATGACTTTCATTTTATCTCTATCTTCGCAGTGGTCGGGCATTGAGTCTGACTCAACTTCACACCTTGTAACACATGCAAGAACCCTTTCTTTGACTGATTCATTTTGAACTTCTTCGAAACTTTATCAAGGTATGTGCTTCGTGAAAGTCCAATTAAACGCCTTGATCTATCTCTATAGATCTTGATGCCTATATAAGCAGCTTCACCGAGGTCTTTCATTGAAAATTCTTATTCAAGTATCCTTTATGCTATCCAGAATTCGTATTATTTCCAATCAACAATATGTCATCCACATATAATATTAGAAATGTTACAGAGCTCCCACTTTCTTGTAAATACAGCTTCCAAAAGTTCAGAAAACCATATGCTTGATCACACTATCAAAGCGATATTCCAACTCGAGAGGTTTGCACCAGTCCATAAATGGATCGTCAAGCTTGCACACTTTGTTAGCACCTTTAGGATCGACAAAACCTTCTGGTTGCATCATATACAACTCTTCTTTAAGATATCCATCAAGGAATGCGTTTTGACATCTATTTGCCAAATTTCATAATCATAAAATGCGGCAATTGCTAACATGATTCAGATGACTTAAGCATCGCCACGGTGAGAAGGTATCATCGAGTCAACCCCTTGAACTTGTCGAAAACCTTGCAACAAGTCAAGCTTTATAGACAATAACATTACCGCCACATCTTCTTCTTGAAGATCCATTTATTCTCTATTTGCCGATCATCTACAAGTCAACCAAATTCCATACTTTGTTCTCACATGGTTCCTATCTCAGATTTTATGGCCTCAAGCCATTTCGCTAATCTGGGCTCATCATCGCTCTCATATTTCATAGGTCGTCATGTTCTAGTAACATGTAACACCGGAAGTAACTTTCCATATTTGTAACTCCAACTCTTGCCATTTTCGAGATTGTGAAATGATATTCCTCCGTGGTTGGGTTTTCTTCATGTTGCATTTTGTCCATGTCATGCATTTTATATTATGTCATCATGTGCATCGCATTTGCATACGTGTTCGTCTCTTGATTCCGAGCATTTTTCCGTTGTCCGCTTTTGCAATCCCAAGACTCCTATCTCTCTTACGTTCCTTTTACGGTATTAAACCTTCTCAAATGGACCGAGGTTTGTCTAGTGGCCTTGGTATAACACCCGAGACCACCGGTCAAGTTTCGTCATTTGAGCTCTTGGTACTCCAACGGTTAACCAGACTCTCGAAAGGCCTCTATGAATAGCGTAAAGTGTTTAGGTGTCGCTAGCTTACTCATAATGTAAGGTGAATCAAGTGCGAGCTAGATGGCGCTTCCTTACCTCCCTCGTAGTTGAGGGATAAATCTTTGTCTTAGAGTCTTTCAAGTTCTTCATAGTGTCCAGCAGATATAAATCCAAGTGACTCAAAGAATAGAGCTATGTTTGCCCGCAACTGCCACCTGAAAAGGGTCTTGATAACCCACAAGTATAGGGATCGCAACAGCTTTCGAGGGTAGAGTATTCAACCCAAATTTATTGATTCGACACAAGGAGCCAAAGAATATTCTCAAGTATTAGCAGCTGAGTTGTCAATTCAACCACACCGGAAACTTAGTATCTGCAGCAAAGTGTTTAATAGCAAAGTAATATGATAGTGGTGGTAACGGTAACAAAAGTAAAGACAACAAAAGTAATGTTTTGGTATTTTGTAGTGATTGTAACAAGAGCAATGGAAAATAAATAAGTGAAGACCAAGATATGGAAAGCTCAGAGGCACCGGATCAATGATGGATAATCATGCGGACATGTTCATCATGTAACAGTCATAACATAGGGTGACACAGAACTAGCTCCAATTCATCAATGTAATGTAGGCATGTATTCAATATAGTACACGTGCTTATGGAAAAGAACTTGCATGACATCTTTGTCCTACCCTCCCGTGGCAGGGGTCCTAATGGAAACTAAGGGATATTAAGGCCTCCTTTAATAGAGAACCTAAACAAAGCATTAGCACATAGTGAATACATGAACTCCTCAAACTATGGTCATCACCGGAGTGGTCCCATTATTGTCACTGGGTTGCCTTGGATCATAACACATAGTAGGTGAATATAGACTTGCAAGATAGGATCAAGAACTCACATATATTCATGAAAACATAATAGGTTCAGATCTGAAATCATGGCACTCGGGCCCTAGTGACAAGCATTAAGCATAGCAAAGTCATAGCAACATCAATCTCGAATATAGTGGATATTAGGGATCAAACCCTAACAAAACTAACTCGATTACATGATAAATCTCATCCAACCCATCACCGCCCAGCAAGTTTACGATGGAATTACTCACGACGGCGGTGAGCATCATGAAATTGGTGATGGAGGATGGTTGATGATGACGACGGTGACGAATCCCCTCTCCGAGCCCCGAACGGACTCCGTGATCAGCCCTCCAGAGAGAGATTAGGCTTTTGGCGCGTCTGACAAAACACGATGATTTCTTCTCTCTGATTTTTTCTCCCAAAGCCAATATATAGAGTTGAGTTGGCGCGAAGGTGTCGTGGGGCCCACGAGGTAGGGGCGCGCCAGAGGGGGGGCGCCCCACCTCGTGGACAGGTGTGGGCCCCGATCTTCATCTTTGGCGAGGATTTATTATTATTTTTATAAGACATCCCGTGGAGTTTCGTGTCATTCCGAGAACTTTTGTTTTCTGACATAAACAACATCATGGCAATTCTCACGAACAAGCAGGCAAACGGGTTAGTTCCATTCAAATCATACAAGTTAGAGTCTAAAACAAGGGCAAAAGTGTTTGGAAAAGTAGATACGACGGAGATGTATCGCTTGTCACCAGAGACTCGAATGGCCGATCTGGTCGTGGTAGGAAACGGGAAATCGATTGGTAAAGATGCGCTTTATGGTCGAGGTAATCGCCTTACGGTTTGATCTCAATTTGTTAATTACAACCGGTGCAACCACATAGAAAAGAACTCCGACAACATCGAGGTGATAGAGACAATGAAGAATGGGGTCGCTTCCTTCGGTCTATCAAATGTAATTTTTATGATATATATCACCTTATGCAGTGATTTCCGATATTATTTTTGAGCATGCTCCTATAGAGACTAATTGTGCTGCCCATGATTTAGACTAGCTAGAATTAAGGTGTGCGCCCGTGGATGGAAGATCCACCTCTATAGATTGTTGATACGCTTGTGAAAGATAATATGGTGCTCACCTTGCAATAAAGAGTACTTTGATGTAAAAATGGTCATAATTTTCGAAAGGAGGATTACCGCCGATTGCGTCAATTGATGCATACAACCATCTTTATTACTCCCTCCACGAAGAAACATAAGAGCACTTAGGTTGCGTATATTTATTTACGGAGGTGGTATTATTCAACAGAGTCTGACAACATGAATACATGGATCAATCTGAAGCCTCCTAGCTGGCGCACAAGTCGCAACACCTACACTCTTGATAATGTGCCCGAACCACATGAACATGCACGATCTAATCCGTGGCCTCACACCTGCCCCGTGATCGGGTCGAGAGCACCATCCGTCCGGCCGACCAAGAACGCATCCGCATGCGACGCCTAGATGTGCCGCCACCATCTTCCACCGCCCCACCTTCGTAAACGATCAACACATTCACCTCGCCAAGCCGCATCACTTGCCAACGCCACCATGACGCCGCATGCTGTCACCTCCCACACACGCCCATCTACATGCACCCGTCGCCAAACTCCGCTGCTCCCATGCCGGCGAGACCCGCCGTCCGGTCTTGCGGCGATGAGACACCACTCTTCCTCCAAACAAATTTCATGCCCCAAAACGATGCCCCGAGGGAAAACGGCATCGAAGATACCGCCATCGTCCGATCCGGAAAACCCAGATCTAGGGTTTTCCCCCGGAGCAACCCGAAGCGCAGTCGCAACCTGCAACAACGATGCCTTAAGAAGGGAACGACGTCACAGACGTCACCGTCACCCCCATCTTGCAGATGACTGGAACCGTACGGAGCCTCGCCGTGAAGATGAATGTCGCCGCAGGCACGCAGGCAGGGAGCCTCTAGCAATCCCTCACCGATCCCTCCTGGACAGTCCAAACTAATTTTCGAACCACGAAGCAATGGAATGGCCGGACATCCACGTGTTGTCATGCCTACGTGCCACAAATCGTCACCCTAACAGTAACACACTGTTGAGTTTTTTTTTTCTAAAACTTACAATCTATTCATCTTCAAACATGGTAGTACAATGAACACTAGAAATAATAAAATTACATCCAGATCCAGAGACCATCTAGCGACGACTACAAGCATCAAGCGAGCCAAGGTGCGCCATTGCCATCGCCCTTCATCGCCGAGCCGGGCAAACCTTGTTGTAGTAGACAATGGAAGTCGCTGCTAAGGCCCCAGAGAACCAACGCACTGTAACAAAGAACCGCCATGGATGAAGAGTGTAGATCAAAAGGATCCAACCGAAACACATGAACGAAGACGAACGACTAATGATCCGAGCAAATCCACCAAAGACAGATCCACGGAGACACAACTCATTACGCCCACCGACGATGCAAGACGATCACCGAACGAGGGCTAGGGCGGGAGACCTTTATTCCATCTTCAGAAGCCGCCACCTTCTCGCTTTCCCGAAAGGTGACACAAACACTAACAAAGCTTGAAAAAGATCTAAAACGAGCCTCCCACCGCAAGGGCCGACACGGTTGAGTTTTCGTGAGCGGGAATCTTCAAGTCGGCCACACGCGAGTCGGACATTCGTGCGTACTCCTTGAATTTGAGGCACGCGCTTGATGTGCCGTGTGTCTGAGGAAACGGAAAGATGGACATCGGAGATATTTTTTTTAAAAAAATGAAGGAGGACCTCCCGCCTCTGCATTTGGACGATGCATGCAACCACTTTATTAATTATTCACATAAGACCTCACAAAGTCATACAACAAGAAGTCGGGCCACGGTCTAGGGCAACAAAAGTGTCGCTACTCCTATCCAAATAATGGCGGACGCCGATAATCGCGCTAATACCAAATGCATTCTCGCACCATACTCTAACATCTAAGACATGAGTGTCCCAACTGCGACGCCCGCTCGGTATGGGCACCCACAAGTCCGGCGAGCTAGCCGATATGGCAATGCATGCTAGCCGTTGGTTGCTGTACGCAGCTCCGTACGTGCTCCAACCGTCTCGATTTGTACTTCAGCAAGTACGTACTCCGTTGTCCGCTGTCACATGAGATAGCTTGCCCGATATGCCAGGCTGTCCGCCGGTGGCACTTCTCCACGGCACATGACACAAGCTAAACTCATCGTCGTCGTCCTTCCGACCTGTAGCCAGCTTCGTTCAGGGTTCTGACGATCAAGGAAAACACGTACAAGTAACTTTTGCGCAGAAACACAATCCAAATCCCAGCTAAAGCGAAGATTTCATTTCCGACCGCGGGCTCGGGCGCAGCCTGCAGGCGATCTCCAAAGCATATGATATGATCACCCTGCATAATTGGCCTTTTGATGGACAAAGCGGCCACCGGCCACCACCAAGCTGCCACATACGGTTGATGCGTCCATGAGTGGCCAAAAGCTGCCACTTACGGAGGAACTCACCCGCCATGGGAGGCTGGGTGGATCCATTTGGTGCCGGCTACATTAACTAGTGGTAAGCACAGTAGCTGATGCTGCCACTATTCAATTGTCCCCGGTTGTGGTTAGCAACAAGTAGGAGTAACTAACAGCTTGGCCATTAATCTACAGTGGAAATGTCAGCCCTGTGTTGTTCATCATCAGCAGCAGCATATCGCAGCCCACAGAGAGCATGTGACCAACCACCGCTGCCAAACGCCAAAGCGCCAAACAGACAGACAGAGCTTAGGTATCGTGGGCGTCAAAGTTTTAAACTCTTCGCAGGAGCTTAAACTAAACTAATGTGCAGCGCCGACGCGAATCTGCTCAACGTGCTTCCAGCCCAAAAGGCTCTCATCAGACGATTGATTCCATCCCACCACCTGCAGCCGCTGCTTGCAGGTGCACCCACAGCAGGCACCAAGAATGGCAACAACAAAAGACAGAGGAAGTGTCATGACTTATCGGAGGCTAGGAACATGGCATCATCTCTTGTATGGATATTTTAGCTAGTCGTGTTCTGAACTTCTTTCATGCAACTTAATCAGGTGCAAATGTATCAAGAGGAGTAAAAAAAAAGCAGCCTCACTCTCACTATCAAGATCCTGACGAGAAACGCTGAAAATGTACAAAGACACAGGACACGCTCCGATCGACGGAGCCGCTTCAGAAGCGGCCCGCTCGTCTCGGGGTGTCGATCCAACACAGATGTGGCAGCAACCCATAAACACGAGCTAGATTAATCTGTCGAGGCCCGGTGGACGCCGAAAATACAGAAGATCCACCGAGGGCTATGTATGGCCGGGCATCAGCTCGCGGCCTCGTCGATGCTGTGCAGCGAGGGCCGCCATTGCCGGTGCCGGGCGCCGGAGCTCCGGTGGCCGTCTCCTCCGTCCTGGCGCGCCAACTGCAATCAGGTGTAGAGTAGTCAGAAGATGGAACATTTGCATGTTGCCGTGGTGCAGAACGGAAGCAGAAAGGGATCTCGCAGACGATTCTTTGCTCCTGACACTAGCTGCGACTCTTCAGTATTTTATTTATCATCATGAGTTCATGATTCTTTTATCATTCTGCTTCCGTCTATTTTAAGCATTAAATTCCCTTGTGGACGCATCAATCAGTTGGATCCACAGGACCACACCTACAATCTTGTTTTATGCATGTCAATTGGGGATTGAGAATTGTCAGTGTCAGGTACTCCAAACTGATTCTCTTTTGAGCTAAAGGTTAAACAGATTTCTGCGAAAACTATGCAGATTTTGCAGCTGCGAAAATTCTAATGGCGATTACCCAGAGAAAATCCATCTTTCTAATAAGCTGATGACCTACAGTGTTGTGTGGACGAACTGAGGAAGACATGAGAATCGCGAGGAACAACTAACTAGTAACCCTTGGAGGGAAGGCAATAAAGGCGCATCAATCATACAGAGAACGTGCATGGCGGCATCGGGGAGAGAGAGAAAGTAGTTGGATTGAATAGAGCTCAAGTCCATGTAACCACCTGATCGAGACTCTCATCCAAGCTGGCCTCGTCGTCGTCATCGTCGCCGACGTCCTCACCGTCGGCCGCCGGCCGCAGCTTGCTCTGCCGCGTCGACGACTCCAGCTGCTGCAGCTGCTGCCGCGCCTTCCTCAGCTTCTCCTCCTTCCTCGCCTGCACCGCCTTGGTCACCTCTGCACGCACCATTTTTCCATGCCATGTTAGCAGTGGCCACAGCATGGAGGAGAAGAGGCAGAGGACGAGAATCGGAGTCTCGAAGCTCACCGTTGGCGGTGATGAGGCGGTAGACGTGGCCGAGGAGCAGCGTCTCCTTGGGCTTGAGGAGCTTGACGCGGGTGAGGCGCACGGTGCGGCGCGCGCCGCCGCCGTCGGCGTCCTGGCGCTCCTCGGCGACCCGGAGCGTGACGAGCGCGACGTAGTGGCCCGGGTTGGCGCGCATCACCTCCGCCGCGGGGGTGGACCAGTAGAGCCGCTCCACCCGCCCGCCCGGGTGCTGCACCACCGCCGCCGCCACCTCCGCCGCCTGGCAGTTCCCCATCCTCGCCCACCTGGCCCGCTGCAGCCATTGCACACACACACGCCCCGTGACCAGAGCTGGGCGCTGGTCCTGGCTTAGCCTACCCTGTGCCGGCCGGGAAACGTGGGCGAGGGAGAGCGCGAGCAAGTGGCGAGCGTGTGGTGCACCAGTGCTTTATAAAGAGGAGAGAGAGCAACGGCTCGGTTGCCGAGGTGGTGCCGTGGTGGTGGTACATATCCCGTCCCGGTGACCGGTTCGTTTTCGACCGTCGCGAGCACCACGTGAACGGACGCTGTCAGGAGTACTGCGTTTTTGGGTGCACCGCTCGTCGGAGACGTCCGTCTGCGGCCGGCGTAGCAAACGGCGGGAGACGGAGACCGGCCGCGCCTATAAAACGATCGCTTTTCGTGGGCCGTCGTGTACGGATGACGGAGATCGGTCGAATCAACCAGTTTTGATTTCATCTACATATACCTATCTCCCCGAATTAATTGAATTCTATGTGCTCGATCAAGCAAGCAAAAGTGCTGGTTTCGCCGAGCTGATCTTGACGCCGGGCCTACGCACGCACCTCGCTAAATTGTTTGGCAATTCGTACGTGCAATTTGTGTTGGCCGTGCACTAAACTTGAAGCAAAATGCTGCGCCCGGCAGCGCGAGTTTTGTTGCTATTCACCTGCGCGAGAATTTAAAAGTCCGTCACAACAGCAAGAACTGAACGCACCACGCACCGAATGACGTTAGTGGGAGCGCAAAGTGCAACCGGAAGTCCACTTTCATGCATGAACCCCTTGCAGTTGCATTTCCAAACTAAGGCATTCATGAATGCCACGGAGAGGCCTCAGATAAATGCCACATATCGTGGCTGAAATTGCATACTCAACTCATCTGCCCTTGTATCACTATTCTATGATGGCTTGTTAGCTCGTCATCGTTCTTCCTCTCCGTGCTGCCCCCTGGTGTTGCGAAGGATGGGCTTATAAATTCGGGTGACAATTCCCCTGCCCAGCTCCCAACCAGCATCGCCCTGGAAACAAGCCAGTCCAACGCAGTATCTTATGCAGGATTGTTCCCTGCAGGCATCACTTCTCTTTGAAGGAAAAGAAGAAAATAGTGATGGGCGCGTTTTATAATCCGCACAAATGCCGGTTGCTGAGAGAAAGAAGTGTAATCTGCTCAGATGCGGCTAGCCATCGGACTCGTCAACTCGTCATCGGTTTCCTTACGGCCAGGGCAACCGTTAATTTTTTACGGCCAGGGCAACCGTTAATTAAAGCCGCCCTGTGTGCTTATCTGTTTATTAGTGGTGGTGGCGCAATTGTGTTCACGTCTGCGGCGGCGCGGTGTACGTTTTCTTCTGAAAGGGAGGGTGAGATCGCCGTCCGGTGGTGCGGCGCGGTCAACACCGCGCCGGCGAGGAAGCTGTCACGGCGGGTCAGGCGTCCGCGTCGACCTGCGCGGCGTCGGGATCAGGGTCGCGTAGCTGAATTTATGAGGCCATGTGCGCCACTCGCTCGCTCCTCGCTGCCCTGCCCGAGTCGGCGTCTCGCCCTCGCCTCCATGGCGTCCGTCGTTTGTATGTACTGAGGACGATCGGACTCGGGCGCCGCGGTGCGTGGCGTACGTAGAAATTCATTGTCCATGTGTGTGAGCACAGGGGAGGCGGTGATGGACTGTTGCGCGCACGGGAAAGTCGCCTCCAATAGATTTCCGATGCCGATGTGACCGTGTGAGGTGAGCGAGGCCATGTCCTGTCCGCATCGCCTCGTCGAGGATTCAAGGATACTGGCCCCGAACGCCGGAAACCGGCCGTAATCCTGCGCCGCCGCGCCGCTGGGTTTCACATGCGTGCTTCGGCGGGTGAAGTGAACGAGATGCTATGCTGGCTCCGGTCGACGTTGCTCGGGATCTCGGTGGACGTTTTGGTGCGCAATCGATAATTCGGGGAAGGAAAACGACGGTTCGCACCGGTGCTTTCGCCGCGCGGGAATCCGACGGTGCGGCGTACGGCTCGGCTTCTCGTGGCAAGTTGTGTGCGTGATGCTACGTGCGCGTCGCGGTCGTACGTGTCTTGAGTCTTGACCATGGCGAGCGATGAAGTTCACGGGCGCGATGGCGCCATGGATGATGGATGGATGGATGGATGGATGGATGGGCCAGCTGAGCCTGCAGGCCCACCTTTTGATTTCCCCAATAATGCGTACAGCGTACCTACTGCGGTATAGCAGCAGTACCCGTATGCACCTGACCTGACCTGACCCTGACCGTATGTTTATCCATACAGTAAAGTACAGGCCTACAGGGCTCATTTCCCTAGCTTCCACGAACCATGCTCGCCACGAGATCCAAAGACTGACACTCTGCCAGGAGATTACATTAGTATTGGTAGAAGCTCATGCACACTGCAGTACGTACTGTACCAAACACAGCTCACGGGACGTGGAGTCTCGAGGGACCAATGGATGGCATCTGCGGTGGAGGGCCGTTTCATTTTGACGCATCGACGATGTGGAGTCTCGGCGGCGCGGCAGGGCCTCTTCGATGGATGTGATGATGAACACGTGTAAGGAGGAGGTGTTGCCTGACGATATGGTGGCATTGACAACAAACCCGACAAAGTCGATGCTTCGGATCCGCTCTGAAGATGGAT
Source organism: Aegilops longissima (assembly GCA_021605205.1). Taxonomy (NCBI): domain Eukaryota; kingdom Viridiplantae; phylum Streptophyta; class Magnoliopsida; order Poales; family Poaceae; genus Aegilops; species Aegilops longissima. The sequence continues at coordinate 61,193 of JAHIAM010006439.1, read as the reverse complement.
CGATGGAAGCACTACGGAGATGATCTATAAGAACGCGGCCGACTGGTTTGCGCCACGACTTGGTATGTGACTTGGTTGGTGCCTCTGGCTTTGTATGTTAGTGTTTAGTTGGAGATCCCATTCTACCACACTTTATGCGCTCTTTCATTAATAGATAGAGAGAATGCGAACAAACGTCATAAGATGACGGCTTTAGATATATTGATATATTACTTTATAAGATCTTTATAAATAATTAATAAATTAGTTGCATGCATCTTCAAAACAAGTACGGTGCAACCAAATTACAGTGGATTGCTATAGCCATGATGGCCTTCCTTAAAAAAAAACAGTGAACTGCTATAGCATCCGCCGCATCCACTTATTTTCAGTTGTTACCGAACCCTACCAGCCTCATCATCGCCGCCGGTGGCCTTTTCTGCCTGATCGTTGTCAGTGTGAGCCACACCACGCCCGTGCCCGTGCAGCGACGATTAGCGGTTAATTTTCATGTTTTGACCCTTTTTAAAAGTGTATCGAGATCTGACCTACTTTGTAAATATTTTAGGATCTGACCCTTTTTCTATCGTTAGGTCTTTGGCGGTTGATTTATCACCTACCGCCGTAGTTCGACGGAAAGACTTAACCACGCCGTGACGGTTGTTCGACGGAAAATACCCTACCGCTGCGACGCTTGGCGGTAGGCTATGAAATCCTACCGCCAAATACCATGGCGGTAGGCATGCATGTCCGTTGTCGTCGTCGTCATGCACTGCTCTCTGACGCCCTACTTGACGTATGAACTTTTACCACCAGTAAAGCCTGCCACCATGAGCGTTGGTGACATGCACATCACGCCATGACATGCACCAAGGCATGCAAAGTATTTAAACAATGGACTACATGCATGCCTAGACTGACAAGCCTAGCACTAGAAGTAGTACACAGGGTAAAAAGTGTGCGGGCTAGAGAAAGAGCTGCTAGGATATATTCAGATACACAGTGACCTTCGAATGCATTGTGCATGCATGCATGTGCTGGTGTTCAGCCCTGCGTCTAGCTCATAGGTCTACCGCCACTAACTATGGCGGAGAGTTTATATAACCCACCGCCAAACACCTCTACGCAGTAGGATATTTTTGCATCAAACGGCCGTGACGATTAGTTATGCTATCGCCAGACTCTCGGCAGAGAGGTTGTTAAACCCACCGCCACGGATCCCTACAGTAGTAGTGCCACGATCCCAAAATTTTATCTAAGAGGTCAGATTTCGATTAACTATTAAAAAAGGGTCAAAACACGAAAATTTGCCACGATTGGCGGCATCTGGGGCGGCTACGCTGCCAGGTTCCACAGGGGTCATCAGGAGCACCTCCTCGCTGTCGAACTTTGGACGGAGGCAATGATCGCTACCGGGATGGTCCTCTTCGCTCGTTGGTCGCTTCGTGCCGCTTGCCCGTTTCCTCCCTTCGTTTCATACCTGCCGTTTCCACGGGTAAAACTGTCGACACAGTTTTGTTTTGGTGTTCTTTTAGCACAAGCGGTACACACTATTTGGCCTTCTGGAGACTGATGAAGCCTTCTTCAGCCCCTTCGAGGGATACACATGAAATACAACGTAGCTTTGCATATTTGTGGATCGTAATGGTCGAAAAGACTTGGTGGTACCATGAGCAACGTCGACATGTATTTCGTAGGTAGACAACTGGTGCGCATGATTTCACATGGGAAAGTGCGATGCTTCTTATAATTTAGCAATGGAAGCCCAATGGTTCTTTTCTCGAGGAATATATGTGTCGCCCGGGGAGTGATTCTGAGGACACAGCTACGCAACAAACAATTGAGGCATACAATCATGCGCCGGGGATCTCAAAATGCCATAAGTTGCAATACTTCAGTCCATGGCATCACATGGAGTGTTATATATTCTTTCAGAACTAATATAAGAAAGATTTAGATTACTAAAATAATGATCAAACGCCTTATATTACTTGGAGTGAAAGATAAACAAAATCGCGAGCGCCGACCTTAACACCCAGAAGTAAATGTTGAGAATCTAATGTAATCACTCTACAAATAATCGATGCAATAATGCATAGAAATATATGGAGGTTGTAAAGCCACGGATGCAGAACAAGAAAACAGAGTCCCTGTCAGAAGAATGCTCCCAAAGTGGAAGTCCTGATCAGACGTCAACAACGGAATAAGTGAGTACACGAATTCTCAATCTCAAAATAAACTTGGGCGAGGCGTTTCATCTATGAGAGATTAATGATTCCCATTAAAATCGCCGGGAACGGGTCCAAGGTCACCCAATCCAACTCACGCGGGCCGGATTTGTTGCCGGTGAAAACCAGGTAACACCTGAAATGTTAGCGTTGTAGGCAAGTCTGTGGATTGTGGCTTTTATGTTGTTAGGTTGTTCCCATATGCTGCAAGCGCTTTTATATGTTGGCTACGCATAGGCTGATAGGCGCCATGTTGCAACAATTTTGGTTGCACTCCAGTGGCGGTGTTTTTCATGTTGCAAGTGTTTTGGTGTTTTGACAAGTTTTAAAACTTTATCAAGTTTGAACTATTGTTAAAATGAAGGATATATTCATTAAGTTTTAGATACTAAAATATTGTGAGTCACGAGGGTGATAATTTTGCCAAGGTTTTGAATTATCTCCGCCAAATGTGACATTCGAAGGAATTTAATTGGACCTAGACTCCAATCGTGGAACATAATACTCTAAGGATTAACCATGGTACAATTGTCACATGGGTCCGATGTATTTTGTTGGAACCTACATGGGAATGGGCAATTTCAGTGGAATATGTATAGAGCTTTGATCCACCGACGTGCGCTTGATAATAATAAGAAGATTTGTAAGATGAAGATACCTCTTAAGAATATAATCTTTGCATGGTATCTTCGTTGCGGAGTCATTTTTACTAAAGATAACCTTATTAAGAGGAATTCACATGAAAGTACGCAATGTGTATTTTGTCCGCATGATGAGACAATAAAACATTTGTTCTTCCAATGTAAATTGGCTCGTTCTATATGGTCAGTCATCTAAATAGCTTTTGGCTTGTATCCTTCTTGTAGTGTTGCTAATATATTTGGCAACTGGTTACATAGGATTGATCACAGGTCTATAATTCTTCTTAGGGTGGGAGCGCTTGACGTGATTTGGTCACTTTGGCTATATAGAAATGATAAGGTTTTTAACGATAAAATTACTTCGCTTATGCAGGTTATTTACAGATGCACCAGGACGCTTCGTTTATAGTCCTCTCTACAACAGTGGAGAATCGAGACCTGTTTAAGGAGGTGTGTACACGATTGAAGGCTACGGCGGGGGATACTTTAACTCAACATGGGTGACAGCATGATCTTAGGATTGGGCCACCAATGGTTTAGGTGTTATACAGATATACATTTTTCTTTGTATTTTGCCTTCTTCTTTTATTTTCGCTTGTCGTGAGGTCTTTGTTGGCTGTGTGCATCTTAGTTATGCAGAGGCCGGGTGTAATAATTAATCCTTTTAAGCAATAAAGCGTACCTTCTCGAAAAAAGTACTAAAACATAAACTCTAAACCCTAAGCTTAGACCCTAAACTCTAAACCCTGAACATAAACTTAATATTACAAGTTGAGCTGATTCATATGAAACGTGATAAAACTTGGCAAAAATAATAATATTCAAGTTTTAGTATTTGAAACCTAGATAAAAATTAAAATCATCAAAATGTATTCAAGAGTTGTCTTGTTTCAAAGCTCTCGTCATGAGGAACCCGGATATGGAAATTGAACAAAACTAGACTTTTGGTTCAAAAGCTATAATAGATTCAAATTTGAAAGTCAAACTAAAAGCATGTGATGTGGGGTGGTGGAGCATGCATTTGTTGGGGAACGAGCATGCAATTTCAAAAATTCCTACAATCACGCAAGATTTATCTAGGATATGCATAGCAACGAGACGGGAAGAGTATGTCCATGTACCCTCGTACACCGAAAGCGGAAGCGTTATGTTAACGTGGTTGATGTAGTCGAACATCTTCACGATCCAACCGATCCAAGTACCGAACGTATGGCACCTCCGTGTTCAGCACACATTCAGCTCGATGACGTCCCTCGAACTCTTGATCCAGTAGAGGGTCGAGGGAAAGTTTCGTCAGCACGACGCGTGATGACGGTGATGTGATCCGTGCAGGGCTTCGCCTAAGCACTACGACGCTATGACCGGAGGAGTAAACTATGGAGGGGGGCACCGCACACGGCTAAGAAAAAAACTGTTGTTCCTTTGGGGTGCCCCCCTGCCCACATATATAAAGGAGGGGAGGAGGAGGTGGCCGGCCCAAGGGGGGCGCGCCAAGGGGGGAGTCCTACTTGGACTCCCACTCCAAGTAGGATTCTCCTCCTTCCTTCCAACGGAGAGAGGAAAGGGAAAGAGGGAGAGGAGAGAGTGGCGCCCCACCCCTTGTCCAATTAGGATTGGGCTTGAGGGGGGCACCTCCTGTGGCAGCCTCCCTCTCTCCACTATGGCCCAATAGGCCCATTAACTTTCTCGGGGGGTTCTGGTAGCCTCCTAGTACTCCGAAAATTCCCCGAACCTTATCGGAACCATTCCGTGTTCAGATATGACCTTCCAATATATCAATCTTTACCTCTCGACCATTTCGAGACTCCTCGTCATGTCCATGATCTCATCCGGGACTCCGAACAAACTTCAGTCACCAAAACACATAACCCATAATACAAATCGTCATCGAACGTTAAGCGTGCGGACCCTACGGGTTCGAGAACTATGTAGACATGACCAAGAAACATCTTTGGTCAATAACCAATAGCGGAACCTGGATGCTCATATTGGCTCCTACATATTCTACAAAGATCTTTATAGGTCAAACCGCATAACAACATACGTCATTCCCTTTGTCATTGGTATGTTACTTGCCCGAGATTCGATCGCAGTATCATCATACCTAGTTCAATCTCGCATCGGCAAGTCTTTACTCGCTCCAGTAATGCATCATCCCGTAACTAACTCATTAGTCACATTGCTTGCAAGGCTTATAGTGATGTGCATTACCGAGAGGGCCTAGAGATACCTATCCGATACACGGAGTGACAAATCCTAATCTTGATCTATGCTAACTCAACAAACACCTTCGAGACACCTCAGAGAGCATCTTTATAATCACCCGCCACGCTGTGACGCTTGATAGCACACAAAGTGTTCCTCCGGTATTTGGGAGTTGCATAATCTCATAGTCGAGGAATATGTATAAGTCATGAAGAAAGCAATAGCAATAAAACTAAACGATCATAATGCTAAGCTAATGGATGGTTCTTGTCCATCACATCATTCTCTAATGATGTGATCCCGTTAAATCAAATGACAACACATGTCTATGGTCGAAACTTAACCATCTTTGATTAACGAGCTAGTCAAGTAGAGCCATACTAGGGACACTCTGTTTTGTCTATGTATTCACACATGTACTAAGTTTCCGGTTAATACAATTCTAGCATTAATAATAAACATTTATCATGATATAAGGAAATATAAATAACAACTTTATTATTGCCTCTAGGGCATATTTCCTTCAGTCTCCCACTTGCACTAGAGTCAATAATCTAGATTACATAGTAATGATTCTAACACCCATGGAGTCTTGGTGCTGATCATGTTTTGCTCGTGGAAGAGGCTTAGTCAATGGGTCTGCAACATTAAGATCCGTATGTATTTTGCAAATCTCTATGTATCCCTCCTTGACTTGATCATGATGGAATTGAAGCTTCTCTTGATGTGTTTGGTTCTTCTAAAATCTGGATTCCTTCGCCAAGGCTATTGCTCCAGATTGTCACAAAATATTTTCATTGGACCCGATGCACTAGGTATTACAGCTAGATCGATATGAACTCCTTCATCTAGATTCCTTCATTTGCTGCTTCAAGCAGCTATGTACCCGCTCACACGAGATCCTGCCACGACGCCCGCTTGAAACCGCACCAACTTACAGCTCCACCATTCAATATAAATACGTATCCGGTTTGCACTTAGAGTCATCCGGATCGTGTCAAAACTTGCATCGACATAACCATTTACGACAAGCTCTTTGTCACCTCCATAAATGAGAAACATATCCTTAGTCCTTTTCGTATTTCAGATGTTCTTGACCACCGCCCAGGATCCACTCTGGATTACTTTGGTACCTCCCTCGCTAAACTTATAGCAAGGCACACATCAGGTCCGGTACACATCATTGCATACATGATAGAACCTATGGCTGAGGCATAGGGAATGACTTTCATTTTATCTCTATCTTCTGCAGTGGTCGGGCATTGAGTCTGACTCAACTTCACACCTTGTAACACATGCAAGAACCCTTTCTTTGACTGATTCATTTTGAACTTCTTCGAAACTTTATCAAGGTATGTGCTTCGTGAAAGTCCAATTAAACGTCTTGATCTATCTCTATAGATCTTGATGCCTAATATATAAGCAGCTTCACCGAGGTCTTTCATTGAAAAATTCTTATTCAAGTATCCTTTATGCTATCCAGAAATTTCAGATTATTTCCAATCAACAATATGTCATCCACATATAATATTAGAAATGTTACAGAGCTCCCACTCACTTTCTTGTAAATACAAGCTTCTCCAAAAGTCTCAGAGAAAACCATATGCTTTGATCACACTATCAAAGCGTATATTCCAACTCGAGAGGCTTGCACCAGTCCATAAATGGATCGCTGAAGCTTGCACACTTTGTTAGCACCTTTAGGATCGACAAAACCTTCTCGTTGCATCATATACAACTCTTCTTTAAGATATCCATCAAGGAATGCAGTTTTGACATCTATTTGCCAAATTTCATAATCATAAAATGCGCAATTGCTAACATGATTCGATGCACTTAAGCATCGCCACGGTGAGAAGGTATCATCGTAGTCAACCCCTTGAACTTGTCGAAAACCTTTGCAACAAGTCAAGCTTTATAGACAATAACATTACCGTCAACATTACCTTCTTCTTGAAGATCCATTTATTCTCTATGGCTTGCCGATCATCTAGCAAGTCAACCAAATTCCATACTTTGTTCTCATACATGGTTCCCATCTCAGATTTTATGGCCTCAAGCCATTTCATGAATCTGGGCTCATCATCGCTTCTCATATTTCATAGGTTCGCATGTTCTAGTAACATGTAACACCCCTAAGTAACTTTCCATATTTGTAACTCCAACTCTTGCCATTTTCGCATTGTGAAATGATATTCCTCCGTGGTTGGGTTTTCTTCATGTTGCATTTTGTCCATGTCATGCATTTTATATTATGTCATCATGTGCATCGATTTGCATACGTGTTCGCCTCTTGATTCCGAGCATTTTTCCCGTTGTCCGCTTTTGCAATCCCAGCACTCCTATCTCCGGCGGTTCCTTTTACGCTTTTTCCGCAGCGGTATTAAACCTTCTCGAAATGGACCGAGGTTTGTCTAGTGGCCTTGGTATAACACCGAGACCACCGTCAAGTTTCGGTCATTTGAGCTCGCTTTGGTACTCCAACGGTTAACCGCACTCTCGCAAAGGCCTCTTTTGTTGCAGCCCAACACCCTTTCAAAACAGCCCAATAACCCATCTAAGTCATCTCCATGTTCTCCGTCGCTCGATCACGATCGTGGGCGAAAACTACACCTCATTTGGACTCTCCTAGCTCCTCTATGCCTATTTAAGCAAACCCTCCCGTCCAAATCCTTGGATCAATTCCACCTCAAACCCTAGCTCTTCTCCTCCACACACGGACGTGTCCGCCTGGCGCCGACAATCGCCTCACCCATTACAGCCAGTGGTAGGTTGCCACGCCATGCCGCCGCCCCACTTCGCCACCTGGGGCCCAGATCCGCTCGCCTGCCGAACTGCCACCGGCTGCACAAGGCTGGCACTGGCTGGCGCTTCTCTCGGCCTGGCGCCACCGGGCCGCTCTCTCCGCTTCGCTGAGTCCGCTGCCTCACTGGATTCGCTGGCCACTGCCGGATTCATGGCCATTGCCTCACGGCTTCAAGCCATGGCTGCTGTTCTGGCCAAGGCGCTGCCTCGCTGGATCCGCCGCCGCCGCCTCGCCTGTCGCCTGCTCACGCCTGCTGCCACCACCACCCTGTCGGCCGATCGGATCCGACCTCGAATTCCGCACCTGCTGACTTCTCTCCTCCTATTTTCTCTAAGTTTTTTGCATCTTTGTAATTTTGTGCAATTTTCATCATGCTATATCTTCGCATCCGTAGCTCCATTTTTCAGCAGATAATATTTCAAAATGTTCGTCTCAAGAGTAGATCATTTCACTCCATTGCATCATTTTCATTTGAGCTCATCTTGATGCCCGAAATGCTGTTGGAAGAGTGCTATGTGCTGTTAGTTTCTGATTTTTATCAGGACTTGCACTTTTGTTATTTTTGCCATGATTAATATGTGCATCCTATGAATTTGAGTCCTACATGTGTTTTGTAAAATGCCATGCCATCTTTCCAGGGGTGTATGCGATGTATTTTTGTGATCTATGTGGTGACTAGCACAAGCATGCAAAGTAGGTGTCCTAATGTTGCTGATTTCAGCCCTGTTTTAGCTGATTTTGATGCCATGTTTACTTGATGATACCGAGAGATCTATGCATATTTTTGAGATACTTAAGTAAGGGTGTTTTGTAAAGCATGACTTGCTCTATCCATCCATGCCTTTGTTTGCAATTATGGGATGCCATAGCTTGAGTCAATCGAGCTCTACTTTTGCTATCAAATGTTTCCTGGCAGATTGTATACGTGTTATTCAATTTTGCCAAGCTTGTTGTGGTTGACCCATTTATGCTATGTTATTGTTCTTGCCATGTATGTCTTCTATGTCATGTCTTCTTGATGTATGTATGCTTAGTTTATCATTTGAGGCTTTGTAGTGAGTGCATTGAGCTTGTAAACATGCCATCTCGTTGTCAGTTTTTGACATGCCATGTTGCTGAATCTGTTAACGAGACTTTCAATATTGACATGGGTGTTACTATATTTTCTAGTCCTTTTTGGCTTATGGTCAGTAAGGGACTTTTGTTATAGGCTTTGAGTAGATTCATGCCATGCCATGTTTTGCTATTTTAAGTTCCTGTAGCATGTAGTTTTGATGCTCTGAACATTGCAACCTGTTGCTGTTTTTGCCATGTCCAGCCTGATTATTAATGCACTTTTGCCATGCTTGTTTGAGCATGTTATGATGAGAACTAGCCGTAGCTCAGTGCTCATCTTTTGTCGAGCATCATGTGTAGATCACTGCCATGTGCTTTGTTGTTACGTTTGGGTGCAGTAGCTTAATTAATTGTTGCTTGCAAAGTGGCATCATGCTGTTAATGGCAGATTTGCGCCATTCTTGTTTTGCTTGCCATTTGCAAACCGTGCATCCGATTCCGTGATCTTTATATCGATTTCAACCAAATCATCTCATCTTTCCAGTGGCATACTTGGTTTGTCAAGTTGATGCCTGGTTCATCATTTACCTTCCGGAGCGCATATAAGCATTGCATATCGCATCCCGCATATCATGTCATGTTTTGCATCATGTTGATTGTGCATTGCACCGTGATTTATTGTGGTTCCTTTGTTTGTGTTGTTGCTTTGGGTAGAGTCGAGACGAGTACGTGAACGAGGAGCCTGTTGAGAACGCCGAGGATCAAGCTTTCGACAACTCGAGAACATTGCGCAAGATGACCATACCTCAAATCACTTCTATCTTTGCTATGCTAGTTGCTCGCTATTTGCTATGCCTATGCTGCGATGCCTACCACTTGCTATATCATGCCACCCATATTACCATGTCAGCCCCTAACCATCCTTTTCCTAGCAAACCGTTGTTTGGCTATGTTACCGCTTGCTTCAAATTTCTCTTATAGCTGCTAGTTGCAGTGAAGTGAAGTTTGTTCCTTGTTGAACATGGAGATGTTGTTCCTTTCGAACATGTTTACTTGTTGGGGATATCACAATATTTATCTGCTATAATTAATACATCTATATACTTGGTAAAGGGTGGAAGGCTCGCCTTATGCCCGGTGTTTTGTTCCACTTTGCCACCCTAGTTTCCGCCATACCGTGTTTTGTTCCTTGATTTTATGCTCTTACACGGTTGGGTGATTTATGGACCCCTTGACAGTTCGCTTTGAATAAGACTCGCCCAAAGAAGGCCCAACTTTGGTTTTACCATTTGCCACCTAAGCCTTTTCCCTGGTTTTCGCGAGCCCGAGGGTCATCTTATTTTAAACCCCCGCCAGTGCTCTTCGAGCGTTGGTCCAAACTAGAGCACCGTAAGGGACCATTCCTTGGCAACATGGATTACGTCGGTTCTCAGACGCTTCGCTTATCCGTGTGCCCCGAGAACGAGATATGTGCAGCTCCTATCGGGATTTGTCGGCACATTCGGGTGGCTTTGCTGGTCTTGTTTTATTGCTGTCGAAATGTCTTGTAGTCCGGGATTCCGAGATTGATCGGTCTTCCCGTAGAAGGAATATCCTTCGCTGACCGTGAGAGCTTATAATGGGCTGTTGGGACACCCCGCAGGTAATATCTTTCAAAGCCGTGCCCGCGTTATGAGGCGATGGAATTTGTTAATGTCCGTTGTAGAAAACCTAAAGTTGACCTCATTTAAAATACACATCAATCAAGGTGTAACTGCGGATGGTCTCTTCTCGGCGGAGTCCGGAAGTGAACACGGTGTTGGAGTTATGCCCGACGTAAGTAGTTCAGATCACTTCTTGATCGCTACTAGTTTCACGACCGTGCTTTGCCCTCTTCTCGCTCTCTTTGCGTATGTAGCCACCATATATGCTAGTCGCTGCTGCAGCTCCACTTTACTACTCTGTCCTTCCTATAAGCTTAAATAGTCTTGATCTCGGTGTGAGATTGCTGAGTCCCTGTGACTCATGATACTTCCAAAACAGTTGCAGTTCCGATGAGGCCAGCAGGTGATTCAACCGAGCTCAAGTGGGAGTTCGACGAGGAACGTGGTCGTTATTATGTGTCGCTTCCAGATGATCAGAGTGGTGCCCAGCTTGGGACGATTCGGGATCTGTAGCATTTGGGGTATCTTCTTTTATTTTGGTTCCGTAGTCGGACCTTGAGTGTACTCAATGATGGATGTTATTTATGTACTGTGTGAAGTGGCTAATCGTAAGCCAACTATGTTTCTCTTTCCCTTAATTATTACATGGGTTGTGTGAAGATTACCTCACTTATGACATTGCTTTCAATGCGTTATGTTTCTAAGTCGCCTCGACACGTGAGATATAGCCGCATCGGGCGCGCTAAGTTGGTAATCGAGCCTTCCCCACTTAGGAGCCCCTACTTGATTGTTTGTCGACGTTGTTGAGTCTAGAATGGAAAATGTTTTGAGTCTTAGGATTATATATATCGGAGAGTAGGATTCTTTTACTTCCCATTCCCTTCGTCGCCTCGTGAGGTATCCCGACGAGAGTTTTGACTCTTCTCTCAAATTTCACTAAAATTTTTTTAGGATCACGTGGTATCTTGGAATCGTTCGATGGTTTTGTGACGAGAACATTGTTCTTGGTGCCTCCCGACATTTAGGGTTGTGGCAGTGTCCCGGGAGTTGAGCTCCGAGGTGTTGTCGCCACAATTTTATCGCTGCAGTTCGAATACCCGAGTTTTGCCGACATCGAAATCTCTTTTGTGCGCTTGTTGGTGAGATAACCCGATAGCCCAAAGATCGTGGCGAAAAGGGAGTATTGCCATGACTTGCATAACGGATGTTTTTCAAGGTCGAGGTACACGATTTCCGAGGATTTCTTGGTTATGTGTTGACGGATGGATACAAATGGATCTAGGTATTGTTAGTTTGGGTGAGATATTTTGTGTCCCCTGATCCCCAACACCAGATTGCATAACCAGAAAGTTTCGGAGTTTATAGGTAGGAATTCTAGTAGCTTACAGTGATATTCTTTCCGATGATGTATGATTTGAGATTGGGGTTCAACGCTCAGTGGTCCGCCCATTCACGGTCGATTTACAAAGTGGTCGCGAGACGCCTTAAAGAATCCTTGGCTATGCTGATTCGGGACGCCTTGTTAGTCATTCGTGACGTCCGCTATACGTCAGGTCCGTAGGGCCCCACCACTAACACTTTGGGCGTAAATCTCTATCATGTGTTTGTTCCGCTCATTCTAGAAGCCAATCTTTTGTTTTCAGCCAGATATTCGATTTGTTTCTAAGATGATGTTATTTCCATATCTATATCTAAGTGGCTTCTCACTTTATTGGACGGTGATGATTAACTTTGAATTCATTCGCTCATTCTTGTTCAATGTTTATTGTGAAGACTATATGTTGCAATTTTCATCCGTTGATTCTACTTATCAATTTGTCTATCAAAGGACTAACGGATGTCACCTCTTCAGATGGCTCCGCCAACGCGCCTCAATCCGGATCGCAATGATGGGGATTAGTCAATCCTCCACCTCCACCTCCACCTCCGCCTCCAGAGGCCCGACAAGCTATCATGGCAGCCACCAATGCCAATGCTCGATGATTTTGCAGCTCTTGCAAGAACGCATCGTGGGCAAGGCAATCAAGGCAATCAAGGCAATCAAGGTCAAGGCAACAATCAGCCACACTTTGCTACTTCCTCGCCAGCCTCGCTAATCACCAAGTCTTTCAGCTTCGTGTTGAGGCAATGACGCCGATGATTGGTTAGTGGACATCTGCAAGCACTTTGACTGTAGCAATGTCGCACCGAGGACTTTGTCAAGTTTGCATCGCTTCAACTCAAGGATCAAGTCTGCCGAGTGGTTCCAGCAATACAAAGATTCCAGAGGAGGTCGTGTCATTACCTGGGATGAGTTCCGCCGTGATTTCAGAGCTCATCACATTCCGAAAAGTGTTGTTGAGAGCAAGCGTGAGGAGTTCCGCAATCTCAAGCAAGGCAACATGTCTGTCTATCAATACAATATCCAGCCTGTGCTCGCTGCTTTGCTAAGCAAGACGTACCTGATGAAAGGAGTATGATCTATCAGTTCAGAGGTGGTCTGAGAGAAGATCTGCAATTACCTCTTGTGCTGTTTGAGCCAGATAAGTATGATGATTTCTACAACATGGCTCTCAAGCAAGAAGCGGCTCAGCTCAAATGCGAGGCTTCTAAGAAGAGAATCAGGACGCAGCTCAGTCCTCCTCGCCCTCTCAAGTGGCAGCCAAGCAGCAGGTTTTACCTCGCCTCCTCCGCTCCGCCACCTTTACCAAAGAAGAACTCAGGTGGCCGTGGATCTTCCCACCCACCCAACCCAAGCTATCGTAACAAGTCTAATTCTCAAGCTCCAAGGTCAAGTGCTCCTTACCACCGTCCGCTTCTCTCGAGGTCACTTGCAACAAGTGTCGCAGAAGGGTCACTATGCTAACAAGTGCTTCAACCAGAGGCGCCTTCCGCCTCCTCCCCGTGAAATCTTCCAGCAATGCAAAGGGTCAAGCATAATCCAAAGTATGCCAAGGTCAATATGATGAATGCAGCTCAGCAGAGGATTCTTCCGATGTGATCATGGGTAATCTCTCGCTAATGATATTCTCGCAAAAGTCTTATTTGATACCGGTGCATCGATTGTTTCATGTCCAGATCGTTTTTGCAAAGAATGATTTTCTTGGTCTTACCTGATAAACCTTTGGGTGTTATTTCTCCGGCGAAGTCAATGAGAGCCAACTCAATAGTTCATGATGTTTCTATCAAGATGGGCGATTATAGATTTCTTTCCAAACCAATTGTTCTTGGTGACTCGGATATTGATCTTATTCTCGGATGGATCGGCTTTATCAAGACAAAGCTCAAATTGATTGTGCTGCTGTGGAAATTCAATTGACTCACTCTTCTAATGATGTGATCATCTATGCCGCCGGGATGAAACCATTCGTTGTTTTCTCTCAATGAGAAGGGCTAATTGAATGCCATCTCTCGACATAAATGCTTGTGAGTACCAAGATGTCTTTCCGTAAGAGCTTCCGGCATGCCTCCTCATCGCCGCTGGAGTTCGTTATCGATCTTGAGCCCGCATCGAACCCGCTTGCAAGCGCCATACAAGCTTGGACCTCAAGAGCTGAAGGAATTGAAGAAGCAGCTCGATGAACAAGAGCGCCTGGTCTGATCGCATCGAGTTCATCTCCTTGGGGTTGTGGTGTTCTTTTGTCCAGAAGAAGGATGGCACGGACCGATTTTTGCGCCGACATCGCCCATTGAATAAGAAGACTATCAAGAACAAGTATCCACTTCCCAACATCAATGAGCTTTTCGAGCAACTCAAAGGTGCTACAGTTGTTCTCCAAGCTTGACCTTCAGATGGGGTATCATCGATTCGTGATTCGTGAACAAGATATTCCCAAGACAAGATTCGTAATGCTTTGGTTCTTATGAATATACCGTCATGTCTTTCGCCTCGCAATGCTCCTCCGACATTCTCTCGATGATGAACTTCATCTTCAACCCCTACACCAATGAATTCGCCTTGGTATATCTTGATGATATTTTGGTCTTCCAAGAATAAGAAGGATCATGCCAAACATTTGCGATTGGTGCTAGACAAGCTCAGAGAGTACCAATTTATGCTAAGTTCTCCAAATGTGAATTTTGGCTTGATGAAGTGCTTTATCTTGGTCATATCATCTTCGCTAAGGGTATCATTGTTGATCCCGAGAAGGTGTCCGCAATTGTGAATTGGGAACCTCCTCGTATGTCAAGCAGCTCCGCAGTTTTCTTGGTCTTGCAAGCTATTGTCAAGATTCGTTGAGAACTTCTCCAAGATTGCAAAGCCTCTTTCCAACCTTCTCCGTAAGCATGTGAAGTATGTCCGGTCTCCCGAGTGTGACGTTGCTTTCAATACCTCAAAGAGAAACTCGTCACAGCTCCCTGCTCGACTCCTCCCGATGAATCCAAGCCATATGAAGTTTTCTCGTGATGCTTCTTCAAGGTCTCGTGCTGTGTTAATGCAAGAGAAGAGAGTTGTGGCTTATACCTCTCGCCAGCTTGAAGCCCAACGAGAAGAACTACCCCACTCACGATCTTGAGTCATGGCGGCAGTTGTATGCATTGATTACATGGAGACATCTCTTGTTGGGAAGGAAAGTGGACATTTTCACCGATCACAAGAGTCTCAAGTACATCTTCACTCAGCCCAACCTCAACCTCAGTGCAGACTCGATGGGTCGAAATGATTCAAGAGTACAACCCAAGTATTGAGTATACTCCGCAAGGCCAATGTCATTGCAGATGCTTTGAGCAGAAAGCTATCGCAATGCCTAATCCTCAAGCCCTTTCACCGGATCTCTCGTGAATCTTTCCGCAAGCTGAATCTTCAAGTTGTTCCTCAAGGCTTTCTTGCCAACCTCATAGTATCTCCTACTTTGAAGATCAGATTCATGAGGCTCAACTTCTGGATACCATGGTGAAAAGGTGAAACGTGGTATCGACAAGGGCATTTCCAAGTACAAGTGCTTCCGCTGATGACAAAGACACTGCTCTTTGAGGACCGGATTGTGGTTCCTAAGGGTGATCTCATGAAAAGTCATTATGAACGAGGCTCACAATTCGCTTCTATCCATTCATCCCGAAGTACGAAGATGTACCATGACCTCAAGCAATCATATTGGTGGACTCAATGAAGCGAGAAATTGCTCAATTCGTGAATGAGTGTGATGTCTGCAGAAGAGTGAAAGGTAACACCAAAGACCAGCTGGTCTCCTCCAACCTCTTGCTATTCCCGAATGGAAGTTTGATCACATTGAAATGGACTTCGTGGACTGGCTTTCCAAAGTCCAAGCGTGGAAATGATGCTATCTTCGTTGTCATTGACAAGTTGACTAAAGTGGCTCATTTTCTTCCTATCAAAGAATCCATCACAGCAGCTCAGCCTTGGCAGAGCTATACACCTCCGCATTGTCTCCTTGCACGGTATTCCACAAGTGATCTCTTCTGCACTGGCAGCATCTTTACCTCCAAGTTCGGGATTCTTTTCGTAAGGCCATGGGCACCAACATTCGCTTTCAAAGACAGCTTTCCATCCTCAAACAAGTGGCCAAGTTGAGCGAGTAAATCAAATCCTGAAGATATGCTCGTGGCTTGTGTCATTTCTTTCGTATGAAGTGGGAAGATTGTCTTCCATATGCCGAAGTTCTCTTACAACAACAGCTTCCAAGCGAAGTTCGGCAAGGCCCCATTCGAATTTTCTATGGCGTAAAGTGCCGATCTCTCAATTGGTCTCGAGACAGTGAACGCTAACTTCTTGGCAATGACTTGATCACGTATGTAAGAAATGTGCCAAGTCATTCGTGAGAATTCAAAGCCGCGCAATCGCGCCTTTAAGAGCTATTATGATGATAAGCACCGTGATGTGGCTTTTGAAATCGGAGACCATGTCTACCTCCGCCTCCAATGAAAGGTACTCGCCGCTCGTATCAAAGGGAAGCTTGCCCCTAGATACGTGGGTCCTTTCAAGATCATTGGGAAAAGAGGCGATCTCGCCTATCAACTTGAGCTTCCATCCAACTTTGCAAACGTGCACGATGTGTTCCACGTGTCACAGCTTCGCAAGTGCTTCAAGACTCCTGAACGCACTATCAACTTCGAAGAGATTGACCTTCAAGAAGATCTCTCTTATCATGAGCACCCCTGCTGTTATTCTTGAAGAAACCGAGCGCAAGACTCGCAACAAGTCAATCAAATTCCTGAAAGTGAAGTGGTCACACCATTCCACCGAGAAGCTACCTGGAGCGCGAGGATCACCTCCGCTCGAGTATCCGGAGTTCTTTCACCCTAGATCTCGGACGAGATCCTCTTGTAGTGGTGGAGGTTGTAACACCCCGAAGTAACTTTCCATATTTGTAACTCCAACTCTTGCCATTTTCGCATTGTGATATGATATTCCTCCGTGGTTGGGTTTTCTTCATGTTGCATTTTGTCCATGTCATGCATTTTATATTATGTCATCATGTGCATCGATTTGCATACGTGTTCGCCTCATGATTCCGAGCATTTTTCCCGTTGTCCGCTTTGCAATCCGCACTCCTATCTCCCCGGCGGTCCTTTTACGCTTTTTCCGCAAAGGGTACTAAACCTTCTCGAAATGGACCGAGGTTTGTCTAGTGGCCTTGGTATAACACCCGAGACCACCGGTCAAGTTTCGGTCATTTGAGCTCGCTTGGTACTCCAACGGTTAACCGCACTCTCGCAAAGGCCTCTTTTAAGTTGCAGCCCAACACCCTTCAAAACAGCCCAATAACCCATCTAAGTCATCTCTATGTTCTCCGTCTGCTCGATCACGATCGTAGGGCGAAAACTACACCTCATTTGACTCTCCTAGCTCCTCTATGCCTATTTAAGCAAACCCTCCCGTCCAAATCCTGGATCAATTCCACCCTCAAACCCTAGTTCTTCTTCCTCCACGGGACGTGTCCGCCTGGCGCCGGACAATCGCCTCAACACCAGCAGCTGGGCAGGTTGCCACGGCATGCCACCCCACTGGCTTCACTTCACCACTGGGCCCAGATCCGCCCGCCCGGCCGAACTGGCAGGCACGGCCAGGCTGGCCACACGGCCTCGGGCGCTCTCACGCTGGCCACTGGCCGCCGCCTGGCCTCCTCCGCCTCACTGAGTCCGGCCGGCCCTGGCTGGATTCGGGATTCGCTGGCCTCTCACCCCTGGCTGGCTCACTGCCTGCTCGGGCTGGGCTGCCTCGCTGATCCGCTGGGCTGGCCGCCTCGCCTGGCCGCCTGCCCGCGCCTGTCGCACAACACCACCCTCAGGCTGATCGATCCGACCTCAATTCCGCACCTGACTTCTCTCTCCCTATTTTCTCTAAGTTTTTTGCATCTTTGTAATTTTGTGCAATTTTCATCATGCTATATCTTCGCATCCGTAGCTCCATTTTTCGCAAGATAATATGTCAAAATCTTCGTCTCGAAGAGTAGATCATTTCATTCCATTGCATCATTTTCATTTGAGCTCATCTTGATGCCCGAAATGCTGTTGGAAATGTGCTATGTGCTGTTAGTTTCTGATTTTTATCAGGACTTGCACTTTTGTTATTTTTGCCATGATTAATATGTGCATCCTATGAATTTGAGTCCTACATGTGTTTTGTAAAATGCCATGCCATCTTTCCAGGGGTGTATGCCATGTATTTTTGTGATCTATGTGGTGACTAGGACAAGCATGCAAAGTAGGTGTCCTAATGTTGCTGATTTCAGCCCTGTTTTAGCTGATTTTGATGCCATGTTTACTTGATGATACCGAGAGATCTATGCATATTTTTGAGATACTTCAGTAAGGGTGTTTTGTAAATCATGACTTGCTCTATCCATCCATGCCTTTGTTTGCAATTATGGGATGCCATAGCTTGAGTCAATCGAGCTCTACTTTTGCTATCAAATGTTTCCTGGCAGATTGTATACGTGTTATTCAATTTTGCCAAGCTTGTTGTGGTTGACCCATTTATGCTATGTTATTGTTCTTGCCATGTATGTCTTCTATGTCATGTCTTCTTGATGTATGTATGCTTAGTTTATCATTTGAGGCTTTGTAGTGAGTGCATTGAGCTTGTAAACATGCCATCTCGTTGTCAGTTTTTGACATGCCATGTTGCTGAATCTGTTAACGAGACTTTCAATATTGACATGGGTGTTACTATATTTTCTAGTCCTTTTTGGCTTATGGTCAGTAAGGGACTTTTGTTCTAGGCTTTGAGTAGATTCATGACATGCCATGTTTTGCTATTTTAAGTTCCTGTAGCATGTAGTTTTGATGCTCTGAACATTGCAACCTGTTGCTGTTTTTGCCATGTCCAGCCTGATTATTAATGCACTTTTGCCATGCTTGTTTGAGCATGTTATGATGAGAACTAGCCGTAGCTCAGTGCTCATCTTTTGTCGAGCATCATGTGTAGATCACTGCCATGTGCTCTGTTGTTACGTTTGGGTGCAGTAGCTTAATTAATTGTTGCTTGCAAAGTGGCATCATGCTGTTAATGGCAGATTTGCGCCATTCTTGTTTTGCTTGCCATTTGCAAACCGTGCATCCGATTCCGGTGATCTTTATATCGATTTCAACCGAAATCATCTCATCTTTCCAGTGGCATACTTGGTTTGTCAAGTTGATGCCTGGTTCATCATTTACCTTCCGGAGCGCATATAAGCATTGCATATCGTGATCCCGCATATCATGTCATGTTTTGCATCATGTTGATTGTGCATTGCACCGTGATTTATTGTGGTTCCTTTGTTTGTGTTGTTGCTTTGGGTAGAGTCGAGACGAGTACGTGAACGAGGAGCCTGTTGAGAACGCCGAGGATCAAGCTTTCGACAACTCGAGAACATTGCGCAAGATGACCATACCTCAAATCACTTCTATCTTTGCTATGCTAGTTGCTCGCTTCTTTGCTATGCCTATGCTGCGATGCCTACCACTTGCTATATCATGCCACCCATATTACCATGTCAGCCCCTAACCATCCTTTTCCTAGCAAACCGTTGTTTGGCTATGTTACCGCTTTGCTCAGCCCTCTTATAGCGCTAGTTGCAGTGAAGTGAAGTTTGTTCCTTGTTGAACATGGAGATGTTGTTCCTTTCGAACATGTTTACTTGTTGGGGATATCACAATATTTATCTGCTATAATTAATACATCTATATACTTGGTAAAGGGTGGAAGGCTCGCCTTATGCCCGTGTTTTGTTCCACTTTGCCACCCTAGTTTCCGCCATACCGTGTTTTGTTCCTTGATTTTATGCTCTTACACGGTTGGGTGATTTATGGACCCCTTGACAGTTCGCTTTGAATAAGACTCGCCCAGAAGGCCCAACTTTGGTTTTACCATTTGCCACCTAAGCCTTTTTCCCCGGTTTTCATGAGCCCGAGGGTCATCTTATTTTAAACCCCGGCCAGCTTCTTCGAGCGTTGGTCCAAACTAGAGCACCGTATGGGACCATTCCTTGGCAACATGGATTACGCCGGTTCCTCAGACGCTTCGCTTATCCGTGTGCCCGAGAACGAGATATGTGCAGCTCCTATCGGGATTTGTCGGCACATTCGGTGGCTTTGCTGGTCTTGTTTTATTGTCATCGAAATGTCTTGTAGTCCGGATTCCGAGATTGATCGGTCTTCCCAGAGAAGGAATATCCTTCGCTGACCGTGAGAGCTTATAATGGGCTGTTGGGACACCCCGCAGGTAATATCTTTCAAAGCCGTGCCCTGCGTTATGAGGCAGATGGGAATTTGTTAATGTCCGTTGTAGAAAACCTAAAGTTGACCTCATTTAAAATACACATCAATCAAGGTAACCGTGATGGTCTCTTCTCGCGGAGTCCGGAAGTGAACACGGTGTTGGAGTTATGCCCGACGAAGTAGTTCAGATCACTTCTTGATCGCTACTAGTTTCACGACCGTGCTTTGCCCTCTTCTCGCCTCTTTTTGCGTATGTAGCCACCATATATGCTAGTCGCTGCTGCAGCTCCACTTTACTACTCGTCCTTCCTATAAGCTTAAATAGTCTTGATCTCGCTGGTGTGAGATTGCTGAGTCCTCGTGACTCACAGATACTTCCAAAACAGTTGCAGGTTCCGATGAGGCCAAGCAGGTGATTCAACCGAGCTCAAGTGGGAGTTCGACGAGGAACGTGGTCGCTATTATGTGTCGCTTCCAGATGATCGTGAGTGGTGCCTCAGCTGGGACGATTCGGGATCTGTAGCATTTGGGGTATCTTCTTTTATTTTGGTTCCGTAGTCGACCTTGAGTGTACTCAATGATGGATGTTATTTATGTAATCGTGTGAAGTGGCGAATCGTAAGCCAACTATGTTTCTTTCCCTTAATTATTACATGGGTTGTGTGAAGATTACCTCACTTGCGACATTGCTTTCAATGCGTTATGCTCTAAGTCGCGGCCTCGACACGGGAGATATAGCCGCATCGGGGCGCTATATAACATGACTTCCAAAATAGGATTACCGCATCACTCGCGCGCAGAACGACTGTCGACCCACGAGGTTCGGTAGTAATTCGATCCAAGTTTCATGATCACTATCATTAGCTTCCTCACTAATTGGTATAGGAATCACTGGAACTGATTTCTGTGATGAACTACTTTCCAATTCGGGTGAAGGTACAATTACCTCATCAAGTTCTACTTTCCTCCCACTCACTTCTTTTGAGAGAAACTCCTTCTCTAGAAAGGATCCATTCTTAGCAATGGATATTTTGCCTTCGGATCTGTGATAGAAGGTGTACCCAACAGTTTCCTTTTGGTATCCTATGAAGACACATATCTCCGATTTGGGTTCGACCTTATCAGGTTGAAGCTTTTTCACATAAGCATCACAGCCCCAAACTTTAAGAAACGACAGCTTAGGTTTCTTGCTAAACCACAATTCATATGGTGTTGTCTCAACGGATTTAGATGGTGCCCTATTTAACGTGAATGCAGCTGTCTCTAAAGCATAACCCCAAAACGATAGCGGTAAATCTGTAAGAGACATCATAGATCGCACCATATCTAATAAAGTACGGTTACAACGTTCGGACACACTGTCGTGGAATTGTCACGGCAGATGTCCTCTTGCAGGAATTAGTTGTGGAGCCATCGCAACTAGGAAGCTTAAAGGGGTTAATCGGGACAAAGGACACGAGAGAGTTATACTAGTTCGGCCCCTTAGGGTGAAGGTAAGGCCTACGTCTAGTTGGGTTGATATTGCTAGGGTTTCGATGACCATGGAGCGAGATACGCTATGCCCGGTTCTCGAGGATGTTGGAAATATGCCCTAGAGGCAATAATAAATTAGTTATTATTATATTTCCTTGTTCATGATAATCGCTTATTATCCATGCTATAATTGTATTGATAGGAAACTCAGATACATGTGTGGATACATAGACAACACCATGTCCCTAGTAAGCCTCTAGTTGACTAGCTCGTTGATCAATAGATGGTTACGGTTTCCTACCATGGACATTGGATGTCATTGATAACGGATCACATCATTAGTAGAATGATGTGATGGACAAGACCCAATCCTAAGCCTAGCACAAAGATCGTAGTTCAGATGCTAAAGCTTTTCTAATGTCAAGTATCATTTCCTTAGACCATGAGATTGTGCAACTCCTGATACCGAGGAATGCTTTGGTGTACCAAACGCCACAACGAATCGGGTGACTATAAAGGTGCACTACAGGTATCTCCGAAAGTGTCTGCTGGTTGGCACGAATCGAGATCGATTTGTCACCCGTAAACGGAGAGGTATCTCTGGCCCACTCGGTAGGACATCATCATATCAGTACAATGTGACCAAGGAGTTGATCACGGATGATGTGTTACGGAACGAGTAAAGAGACTTGCCGGTAACGAGATTGAACAAGGTATCGGGATACCGACGATCGAATCTCGCAAGTACAATACCGCTAGACAAAGGGAATTGAATACGGATTGATTGAGTCCTTGACATCGTGGTTCATCCGATGAGATCATCGTGGAACATGTGGGAGCCAACATGGGTATCCAGATCCCGCTGTTGGTTATTGACCGAGAACGCCTCGGCCATGTCTACATGTCTCCCAACCCGTAGGGTCTACACACTTAAGGTCTGGCGACGCTTAGGGTTATAAAGGAAGTTTGTATGTGGTTACCGAATGTTGTTCGAGTCCTGATGAGATCCCGACGTCACGAGGAGTTCCGGAATGGTCCGGAGGTAAAGATTTATATATGGAAAGTTGTTGTTCGGGTTCCGGAAAAGTTCGGTTTTTTCGGTATTGTACCGGAAGCTCTGTAGGTTCCGGAGGATTCCGGAGGGGTCCGGAGGTCCGGAAATTGTTCCACCACGTCCAATACAGTAGCATGGGCTGTAGGGGGCGCCTAGCCTTAATGGGCCAGGGGCACCAGCCCCCAAGGCCCATGCGCATGGGAGGGGGGAACCCTAAGGGGAGGGCCTCCACTTGACTTGGGAGGCACTCCTCCCTCTGGCCGCCCCAAGTCCCATCTAGGGCTGGCCGCACCCCTTGGGGTGGAAACCCAAAGGGGCGCAGCCCCTTTCCCCTATATATACTTGAGGTTTTGGGCTGCCCAACACACATGAGTTCTCTCCTCTTGGTGCAGCCCCGCCTCCTCCTCCTCCTCCCCTTGGTGCTTGGCGGCCTCGGGATTGCCACGCCTCCATCACCACCATGCCGCTGTGTTGCTGCTGGATGGAGTCTTCTCAACCTCTCCTCTCTCCTTGCTGGATCAAGGCGTGAGACGCCACCGGCTGTACGGTGTTGAACGCGAGGTGCCGTCTGCTCGCACTAGGATCTCCGTGATTTGGATCACGACGAGCACGACTCCTTCAACCCCTGCTCTCATGAACGCTCCGCTTAGCGATCTACAAGGGTATGTAGATGCACTCTCCTTCCCTCGCTGCTGGTTTCTCCATAGATAGATCTTGGTGACACGAGGAAAATTTTGAATTTCTGCCACGCTCCCCAACAAAGGGCATCATGAGCTAGGTCTATTGCGAGATTCTTTGCACGAGTAGAACACAAAGTAGTTGTGGGCGTTGATGATGTTCAATATGCTTACCGCTACTAGTCCAATCTTGTTTCGACGGTATTGTGGGATGAAGCGCCCGACCGACCTTACACGCATTTCACGTGAGACAGTTCCACTGATCGACATGCACTTGGTGCATAAGGTGGCTAGCGGTGCCGCCTCCCACTTTAGTCGGAACGGATTCGATGAAAAGGGTCCTTATGAAGGGTAAATAGCAATTGGCATATCACGCTGTGGTTTTATGAGGTAAGAAACGTTTGCTAGAAACCCATAGCAGCCACGTAAAACATGCAAACAACAATTAGAGGACGCCTAACTTGTTTTTGCAGGTATGCTATGTGATGTGATATGGCCAAGAAGAATGTGATGAATGATATGTGATGTATGAGATTGATCATGTTCTTGTAATAGGATTCACGACTTGCATGTCGATGAGTATGACAACCGCAGGAGCCATAGGAGTTGTCTTTATTTATTGTATGACCTGCGTGTCATTAAACAACGCCATGTAATTACTTTACTTTATTGCTAACCGTAGCCATAGTAGTAGAAGTAATAGTTGGCGTAGACAACTTCATGAAGACACGATGATGGAGATCATGATGATGGAGATCATGGTGTCATGCCGGTGACGATGATGATCATGGAGCCTCAAGATGGAGATCAATGGAGCTATATGATATTGGCCATATCATGTCACTACTATATAATTGCATGTGATGTTTATTATGTTTATGCATCTTGTTTACTTAGAACGACGGTAGTAAATAAGATGATCCTTACACAAATTTCAAGAAGTGTTCTCCCCGACTCGCACCGCTGCTAAAGTTCGTCGCTTCTAAGCACCACGTGATGATCGGTGTGATGGATTCTTACGCTCACATACAACGGTGTAAGACAGATTTACACAAAGAAAACACTTGGGGTTAACTTGACGAGCCTAGCATGTGCGCATATGGCCTCGAACACGAGACCGAAAGGTCGAGCATGAGTCGATAGTAGATACGATCAACATGAAGATGTTCACCGATGATGACTAGTCCGTCTCACGTGATGATCGGACACGGCCTAGTTGACTCGGATCATGTAATCACTTAGATGACCAGAGGGATGTCTATTCGAGTGGGAGTTCATAAGATGAACTTAATTATCTTGAACATAGTCAAAAGACCTTTTGCAAATTATGTCGAAGCTCGCGCTTTAGTTCCACTGCTTAGATATGTTCCTAGAGAAAATATAGTTGAAAGTTGAAAGTAGCGATTATGCGGACAGAGAAAGCTTATGTCCTTAATGCACCGCCAAGTGCTGAACCCCAAACGCCGCTTGTGGATGTTGCGTAACATCGGACATACACGCTTTGATAACTACGTGATAGTTCGCTTAAACGGTTTAGAGTTGAGGCACCAAAGACGCTTTCAAATGTCGCGAACATATGAGATGTTTCGAGGGCTGAAATTGGGATTTCAGGCTCGTGCTCACGCCAAGAGGTATAAGACCTCCGACGATTTTCTTAGCCTGCAAACTAAGGGAGAAAAGCTCAATCGTTGAGCTTGTGCTCAGATTGTCCGAGTGTAACAATCACTTGAATCGAGGGAGTTGATCTTCCCGAGATAGTGATGTTTCTCCAAAGTCATTGCCACCAAGCTGCTAGAGCTTCGTGATGAACTATAACATATCGTGGATAGATATGATGATCTTGAAGTATTCGCGATGTTTGACACCGCGAAAGTAGAAATCAAGAAGGAGCATCAATTGTTGATGGTTGGTGAAACCACTAGTTTCAAGAAGGGCAAGGGCAAGAAGGATACTTCATGAAACGGCAAATCAGTTGTTGCCCAAAGAAGAAACCCAAGGTTGAACCCAAACCCGAGACTAAGTGCTTCGTAATAAGGGGAACAGCCACCGAGCAGAATTACCCTAGATACTTGGTAGATAAGAAGGCGGCAAGGTCGATAGAAGTATATTTGATATACATTATGTTAATGTGTACTTTACTAGTACTCCTAGTAGCACCAGTGGTATTAGATACCGTTCGGTTGCTAAGTGTTAGTAACTCAAATAAAAGAGCTACGGAATAAACGGAGACTAGCTAAAGGTGAGTCGACGATATGTGTTGAAGTGTTTCCAAGTTTGATGTGATCAAACATCGACGCCCCCTCTACCATCAAGATTGGTGTTAAACCTAAATAATTGCATTTGGTGTTTATGCTGAGCATAGACATGATTGGATTATGTCTATCGCAATACGGTTATTCATTTAAGGAGAATAATGGTTACTCTATTTATTTGAATAATACCTTCAATGGTCTTGCACCTAAATAAATGGTTTATTGAATCTCGATCGTAGTGATACACATTTTCATGCCAAAAGTATAAGATAGTAATGATAGTACCACTTACTTGTGGCAATCGCCATGTAAGTCATATTGGTGTAAACGCATGAAGAAGCTCCATGTTGATGGATCTTTGACTCACTCGCTTTTGAAAAGTTTGAGACATGCAAACCATGTCTATTGGTGTATACGCATGAAGAAACTCCATGCAGATGGATCGCTTGGACTCACTTGATTTTGAATCACTTGAGATATGCAAATCATACCACATGGGCAAGATGACCTAAAAGCCTCGGTTTCAAGAAGATGGAACAAGATAGCAACTTGTTGGAAGTAACACATTTTGATGTGTGCAGTCCAATGAGTGCCGAGGCATGCAAAGGAATATCGTTATGTTCTTACTTCACGATGATTCGAGTAGATGTTGAGTATATTTACTTGATGAAACACAAGTCTGAATTATTGAATGGTTCAAGTAATTTCAGAGTGAAGTTTAAGATCTTCGTGACAAGAGGATAGAATGTCTATGATATGATCATAGAGATGAATATCTGAGTTACGAGTTTTGGCACACAATTAAGACATTGTGCAAATTGTTTCACAATTAATACCGAACACCATAGTGTGATGGTGTGTCCGAACATCATAGTTGCACCTTATTGGATATGGTGCGCACTATGATGTCTCTTATCGAATTACCACTATCGCTCATGGGTTAGGCATTAGAGACAACCGCACTCACTTTAATAGGGCACCACGAATTCCGCTGAGACGACACCGCTTGGAGAAACCTAAGTTGTCGCTTTCTTAAAAGTTTGGGGCTATGACGCTTATGTGAAAAGTTTCAGGTTGATAAGCTCGAACCCAAAGCGGATAAAATGCATCTTCATAGGACACCCAAAACAGTTGGGTATACCTCCTAATTCAGATCCGAAGCAATAGGGATTGTTTCTTGAATCGGTCCTTTCTCGAGGAAAAGTTCGTCTCAAAAGTTGAGTGGGAGGATGGTGGAGACTTGATGAGGTTATTGAACCATCACTTCAACTAGTGTGTAGCAAGGCACGAAGTTGTTCCCGTGGCACCTACACCAATTGAAGTAGAAGCTTATGATAGTGATCATGAAGTTTCGGATCAAGTCACTAACGCACTCGAGGGTGACAAGGATGCGATTACTTCAGAGTGGTACACAATCCTGTCTTGAAGGTCATGTTGCTAGACAACAATGAACCTACGAGCTATGGAGAAGCAATGGTGGGCCCAAATTCGACAAATGGTTAGAAGCCATGAAATCCGAGATAGGATCCATGTATCGTAACAAAGCATGGACTTTGGTGGACTTGCTCGATGATCGGCAAGCCATTGAGATAAATGGATCTTTAAGAAGAAGACGGACGTGATGGTAATGTCACCATCTATGAAGCTCGACTTGTGGCGTAAGAGTTTTCACAAGTTCAAGGAGTTGACTACGATGAGTTTTTCTCATCCGTAGCGATGCTTAAGTCCGCGGAATCATGTTAGCATAAGCTGCATTTATGAAATCTGCAGATGGATGTCAAAATGAGTTTCCTTACCAGCCAGTAAGGAAAGGTTGTATGTGATACAATCAGAAAGTTTTGTCGATCCTAAGGATGCTAAAGGTATGCTGGCTCCAAATGATCCTTTCTAAGGACCGGAGTAAGCATCTCGAGTTGGAATGTACGCTTGATGAGATGATCAAAGATTTTGGGTTTATACAAAGTTTATGAGAAACTTGTATTTCCAAAGAAGTGAGTGGAGCACTATAGAATTTCTGATGAGTATATGTTGTTGACATATTGATGATCGTAAATGATGTAGAATTTCTAGAAAGCATATAGGGTTATTTGAAAAGTGTTTTTCAATGAAAACCTGGATTAGGCTACTTGAACATTGAGCATCAAGATCTATAAGATAGATCAAAATGTTTAATAATACTTTCAAATGAGCACATACTTTTGACATAATCTTGAAAGTGTTCAAGATGGATCACCAAAGAAGGAGTTCTTGCCTGAGTTGTAAGGTATGAAGTTAAGAGTTAAAGCTCACCACGGCAGAAAAGAGAGAAAGGACGAAGGTCGCCCCTATGCTTTAGACGTAGGCTCTATAGTATGCTATGCTGTGTACCGCACCGAAGTGTGCCTTGCCATGAGTCACTATAGGTACAAGAATGATCCAGAATGGATCATTGACAGCGTCAAAATTGTCCTTGGAGTAAATAAGGACATGTTTCGATTATGGAGGTGATAAAGAGTTCGGCGAAAGGGTTACGCCGATGCAAGCTTTAACACCTATCCGAATGACTCTAAGTAGCAAACCGGATACGATAGTGGAGCAACCATTTGAATAGCTCCAAGTGGAGCGTGAAGCAGCATTT
The DNA here is from genome assembly GCA_021605205.1 of Aegilops longissima. NCBI lineage: Eukaryota > Viridiplantae > Streptophyta > Magnoliopsida > Poales > Poaceae > Aegilops > Aegilops longissima. Next base: position 32,920 of record JAHIAM010006439.1, on the reverse strand, counting down.
ATAATATGACCTAGAAATTTGTAGCACACACGGATCTGAAAGGTTCGCACTGCTGACTAAAACCCGCTGACTAAAACCTCTCACAAGCAAAACATGATCAAACCTCGTAACTCATTGAGTCTAAATCACATGATGATGTGAACTAGTTTACGACACTAGTAAACTTTTGGGTGTTGGTCACATGGCGATGTGACCTATCGCTGTTAATCACATGACGATGTGAACTAGATTATTGACTCTAGTGCAAGTGGGAGACTGTTGGAAATATGCCCTAGAGGCAATAATAAATTAGTTATTATTATATTTCCTTGTTCATGATAATCGCTTATTATCCATGCTATAATTGTATTGATAGGAAACTCAGATACATGTGTGGATACATAGACAACACCATGTCCCTAGTAAGCCTCTAGTTGACTAGCTCGTTGATCAATAGATGGTTACGGTTTCCTAACCATGGACATTGGATGTCATTGATAACGGATCACATCATTAGTAGAATGATGTGATGGACAAGACCCAATCCTAAGCCTAGCACAAAGATCGTAGTTCAGATGCTAAAGCTTTTCTAATGTCAAGTATCATTTCCTTAGACCATGAGATTGTGCAACTCCGGATACCGAGGAATGCTTTGGTGTACCAAACGCCACAACGAATCGGGTGACTATAAAGGTGCACTACAGGTATCTCCGAAGTGTCTCTGGGTTGGCACGAATCGAGATCGATTTGTCACTCCGCAAACGGAGAGGTATCTCCGCCCACTCGGTAGGACATCATCATATCAGTACAATGTGATCAAGGAGTTGATCACGGATGATGTGTTACGGAACGAGTAAAGAGACTTGCCGGTAACGAGATTGAACAAGGTATCGGATACCGACGATCGAATCTCGGCAAGTACAATACCGCTAGACAAAGGGAATTGTATACGGATTGATTGAGTCCTTGACATCGTGGTTCATCCGATGAGATCATCGTGGAACATGTGGGAGCCAACATGGGTATCCAGATCCCGCTGTTGGTTATTGACCGAGAACGCCTCGGTCATGTCTACATGTCTCCCGAACCCGTAGGGTCTACACACTTAAGGTTCTGGACGCTTAGGGTTATAAAGGAAGTTTGTATGTGGTTACCGAATGTTGTTCGAGTCCCGGATGAGATCCGGACGTCACGAGGAGTTCCGGAATGGTCCGGAGGTAAAGATTTATATATGGAAAGTTGTTGTTCGGGTTCCGAAAAGTTCGGGTTTTTTCGGTATTGTACCGGAAGCTTCTGAAGGTTCCGGAGGATTCCTGAGGGGTCCGGAGGTCCGGAAATTGTTCCACCACGTCCAATACAGTAGCATGGGCTGTAGGGGGCGCCTTAGCCTTAATGGGCCAGGGGCACCAGCCCCCAAGGCCCATGCGCATGGGAGGGGGGAACCCTAAGGGGAGGGCCTCCACTTGACTTGGGAGGCACTCTCCCTCTGGCCGCCCCAAGTCCCATCTAGGGCTGGCCGCACCCCTTGGGGTGGAACCCAAAGGGGCGCAGCCCCTTTCCCCTATATATACTTGAGGTTTTGGGCTGCCCAACACACATGAGTTCTCTCCTCTTGGTGCAGCCCCGCCTCCTCCTCCTCCTCTCCCTTGGTGCTTGGGCGGCCTCTGGGATTGCCACGCCTCCATCACCACCATGCCGCTGTGTTGCTGCTGGATGGAGTCTTCTCAACCTCTCCTCTCCTTGCTGGATCAAGGCGGGAGACGCCACCGGCTGTACGGTGTTGAACGCGAGGTGCCGTCTGCTCGCACTAGGATCTCCGTGATTTGGATCACGACGAGCACGACTCCTTCAACCCCGCTTCATGAACGCTCCGCTTAGCGATCTACAAGGGTATGTAGATGCACTCTCCTTCCCTCGCTGCTGGTTTCTCCATAGATAGATCTTGGTGACACGTAGGAAAATTTTGAATTTCTGCTACGTTCCCCAACATTTAGACCCTTTATTGAACCGCCATCTTCATGCTAGGTCTTGGGCTTCTTCTGATGAATCCTTCTTTGCGTAACTCGGCCCCTCACGGGCGGCTTACACCAATAGTTATATCCCCAACATTAGGCCCCAGATTGATTTGAACCGGTTCATGTCAATCTTAAAATATATTAATAAACAAGCCTTTCTGTCTCCTGTCTGTGCAAAGGTTATAACCCGCCGTGATGTCATCTTCTGGATCCGTGATAACCTGTCGTGACGTCATCTTCCATTAAATTCTTATTTTATTTTGTCATATCTTGAACAGATCTCTTCTTTACTAACCATCCGAAACCGAGGCGCCGGAGCTGCTGGATAATGATAGCTTGCCTCCTCGCTTCACGCCTTCCCACCAACCTCTCCTTTATAAATAGGCACGACATAGGTCTTTCCATTCTCCTCCTTCGTCGCCTTTCCTCCTTTCACTGCTTTCGCCAAGACGAGCTCCGCCACCGCCGCCGAAGCTCCTCGCCTTCTCCAACTCAGGCCGCCAGATCAACCTGTTTTTGACCAGAGAAACGCGACGAACCTCTCGCCGCAGTCCTGCATCCGAAGTCCTTTCCTTCCCGCCTTAGATCTGCATTACAGCTTCTCGAAGTTCGCAGCTGTTCGCCGCCGCCTGCTGTAAACCCTTGATAGATTTCACCGACGCCTTTCTCTCGATCACAAATAGTGTAGAACTGCTGTGGTGACTGTTTCGCACCCATTTCAATGCAAATAGGTCCTTTTCCTTGTTCCGTGGCTTCCTTCAAGCGTATGAGCTTTCTACACCAATTTTAGGTCTAGAAATTTTTCTTTCAGAGCCACCATTTGATCCAAAACAATAATCGCAGCTTATAAACCTGTTTGTTCCATACTTAGCCAAAAACTGCATCTGTTAAATCTGTTTTAATCACGACAAGATGTATAACCGGTTTAAAAAGACAACACTGGTTGTCAGCCTCGCTTGTTTTCGGTGACTTAAGATAATTAAACTGCTTCTGATACCTGTAACGGTTTAAGCATCACTGCACAATTAGCTATATGTCACTAGGCCCCATCTTAAGCCGCCATCTTGAATAGATTTAAAATATTTTCTTCTCGGGTTAAAGTTGAACCGAAATTTTATTTTGTCATACGCTCACTTGCATAATGGCACCTAAGGCTCCTAAAGCTCTCGTGACTCAGAATCGGGTCAAGTCCATCGTTACGAAAGCACTTTGTCTCGAGTTCGCTAAGACCGACCATCTACCCGAGAAGGAGGTCATGTCTTATCGTGTTTTGACCCGCCGAGGAGAAACCTCAACCCAAGGAGGGGAAGTGATCATTTTACTGATCATATGAGCCGGGATTTGCTCCACCCGTTCAAAATTCTTCGTGGATGTTTTGTAATTTTTGACCTCGCACTCAAGACATCGGGCCCAATTCCGTGTCAAATATTTGCAACTTCCAAGTCTTCTGTGAGGTGTACCTTGGAGAAGATCCCAACTTACTTTTGTTCAGAGAATTGTTTTACTTAAACCGGCAGAATGAACGTGCCAACGGGCCCAGTCTAGAACTTGGCGGCATCTCAATTCAGCGGCGGAGAGACCGCTTTTCCCTTATGCTGAATCGCCAAGCCACCCAAAGGATTGGAACCAGACGTGGTTCAACTGCCAGACACTTCTCCGCTGATGAAAACCCATCGCCTCGCTTTGTTTCAGCGCTTTGAATCCAATCATCCGCTGCCGCATAAGCTAATCTGTTGTTGAATGTCTACCACTTGCTCCCACTATCAAGAAAATCAAAGCTCTCTTTGGGGAACGGCTTAGATGGCATCGACTTGGTCCGAGTCTGGATTTCTTTTGCGGTGATTCCGCTAAGCCGCCCCAACTTAATGTGCACTTACTCAAAGTAGAAGGATGACCCATCGCGCCATAGTCCCGACGACTTACCGATGATATGGTTGAAGCCACGACTCAATCTTTATTGAAAGAGGGCTCGTGGTTAGTAATGCCTTCGCTTACTTCCTTTCTCGCAAGAAGAACCCGCCCCCGCAGAAGTCATTATCCTCAATAATTACCTTTATTGTATTATATCATGTTTTTACTCATAACCCCGTGTCAATATTTACGTAGATGATAACTTCGAAGGTCAAATATGACCATGAGGCTGCCAAACAAGCCAGAGCGCCAAGAGAGCCGAGAGAAAAGCCGCCAAGACAGAACTTCAAGGAAGAAGAAGCCAAGCGCTCAGATATGTTAAACCGATGATACCGATGATGAAGTAGAAGAGGTAACTCTAACTCCAATCGGCTCTTTATCATCACCTTATTGACATTAATTCTTTCAGAGGACACGGAAACAGCCAAGCCGCTGAGGAAGAGGTAACTATAATCTCCTCCGACTCGAGCCTTGCCGCATGCGTAAAATCCAAGAGTGACCCGGAAAGTAAGATTTTCACATCCTTTAGCTTACCAAGATCCTCAATTTCTTTTGAAGCGACAGATTTATCGAGCCGAGGAAGACCCGACAAGCAAAGACGTGAACTCTCCTCCGCTTACCCGATGTGACCGTAAAACGCAGGCTCGAGGTTATCTCCGACTTACGCCCTCTTTACCTTTGGCGGTTTAATTCACAACCTCTCAATTCATCCGACTCCAACTATCGATATTTCACCTTCTCCGCGTAGTCTATGCAATCAAATATGCCAGCTTTCAAAACCGCACTGTGGTAATGACCACTTACTTACCTTATGTTTACCTTACTCATACTCTTGTATTAGTTCCTCCGACTTGTCCACAATGTACAAGTAAAGCCCAAGAAGAGGGCAAAGAAGACTAAACCGCCCAAAGAAACGGTTGAACCGGAGCTTGAACGGCCGCCCCCGATGTCTCGCCACGAGCCGCCGGGGCTCGAACCATCTCATGACGCTCCAGCAGCTTACCTCCGACTCCGCCGAACAAGCCTCGACGGCTCACAACCCGAGATTCCTAGCCCGCCAAGGCAGATGGCCCAAGAGTTGAGAGCACCAAGACTCGCTTTATTGAACTGACAGCCCATTGTTCTTGCCAAGTTCTCTCGCCAAAGAGGAACTTTTGAGCACCGAAAGGCCAAGTCGACATTACCGATTATACTCATCCGAGCATTGAGAGATTGTTCCGCTACATACGCCAAGTGCACATCACCGTGACTGAGATTGACATGGTGAAACAAATCCATCAAAATCTGAGGTATCACTTTGTTACTTTTCCTTGTTCATACTTATCAGATTAGCCCCCAAGTCTATCGCTTATAAGAAAATATGATGTAGACTTAGAATCTGCTTATCATTATCAAACATCCGCTTATCTCAAAGGCCGCTATAGTACAAGATATTTAACCCGTGTAATATAATACTTTTGAACTTGCAATATGCATTAGCCCTCAAGTGCCAAGTATCTTGCTTGCAAAGTGCTTGGGACTTAACTTTCATGAACCGGAGTAGTAATTTAGAGTTCTTCAAGATACATTAGCCCCCAAGTGTCAAGTATCTTTGCTTGCAAAGTGCTTGGGACTTAATGTCATCCGATAATAATTTGATTATAACCCGTATTGACGCAGCCACCATAAGCCAATTTGAGTCGGAGATTGTCGACCAAGAACCGCCGGCAGCTCAAGAAATTGAAATCCAAAAGGCCAACTCCAAGTTTGAGTTCAGCGTGTCCGAACAAGAAAAGTGAAGAAAAGCTTTGAAGCAAACAATAAAACTTGGCTGATGGAAAGGCCTCTTTGGTCACTGGCCGAGAAAGCAGAGGCGCCGCTGGTATAAATACCGAGCTATCCGCTTAAAGCGCCAAATATCCCAAATGGTCTCAAAGCAATCTTCGGTAAGCTACTTGTGCAAACATTGAATACTGCAAACCTTCTTTCAATGACTATTGCAATTGTTACCTCCGGCTCACCTGATACTTGTTAACGCAGGTCCCAAGAGCTCAAACCTTAATCAGAACATGTTGATCAAGTTAAAGGCGGTTTATACTCTAGTGGAGCAACTCTATGCCGGGTCACAACGTGCTTTGGCCATTGTGGCTTTGTTAAATGGCGTTCCCCATCTCCTGGCTGACATGTTAAAACGGCTTGTTGTGCTACCTCAACGGATCCAAGAGCTAAGGCGGGCGTCTGCAAGAGCCGGAGCCATAGCTGCATTGAGCCGTGCCAAAGCATTTATGCCAGAACTAGACCCGGCTGACATCGCTCTTGGATACCCAAGTTTAAAGGAGGATGGTACCGTGTTTGATGAGAAGGATTTCGCCGCCTGCGTGAAGGAGATATGCCCTGTGGCCACGCTTATTGGGAATGACACTGACCTTACCAAATATCAGCCGGGTTATGACAGCGAGAACCGGAGACTCCCAACGCCTCACTACGATGAAGTCAGCCTGATCCCTCCAATTCGTAAGCATACTGCCCCTAAAGTCGACCCAGCCGGGTTAATTGATGATGAAGCTGAGTTTGAAGCTTTGAGTGGCATTGATTGGACATCATCAACCTTCCAGGACAGGGCAGCCGACGGAGGAGCAGAGAAGGATAACCCGGACACGTTAGGTCAACCAATGGAGTGAACCATCAGGCTTCGTATGTTTATATCTTGTGGAAAACAATGTTTCATTATTCAGACTCGTAGAGTCTTGTAACAGGTAGAAAAACACTTGATTTTTGCCATGCCTTCACAAGATGTTTGCGGTACTCAACACTTTCCTAAGCTGCCATCATTATATGCTTCCGCTTATATCAGTCTTCTCGCTTCCTTTATGTTTAAAATAAATTGTTTGCATCGCCTCATGATGTAACAAACACAAGTCCCTTGGCGATTTACCGCATAGGGGGTCACATAATGTGTTGATAACCCGCACTATGAATCGTAAAATCATAAAAGCTGGTTCTCGATTATATCCTTGAGATACAATCATAACAGATACCTGTGATCCTTGATTACCTTGCCGGCTTTTGTGACCCGGACAATGAGGATAAACCTTATTAATCCTGAAACTCGCACATATAATGATTGTTTATGCACTAACAGTTTTACTTGATCAATATTAAACCGATGGAATATGCATCACCCCAAAAGAGCTTTCAAAATGATCTCACAATAATCAAGTACTTGTGATTGCAAAGGGTGATGAACAATAGACAAAATTTAAAGGCTTCGATTCAATACGATCGTAAAACCGCTCCAAAGGGGTTAAGCTAAGATTCGGATACGATCATATAGCCCCAAAGGGTTTTGGCGATGCCGATCAAGTGGGTATCGACAGTTATGTTCTCTTTGGTTCGAATACGACCTATGTTTGAACAGGAAGCCCCCAAGTGACCATAAGAGTTGTTTAATGACTCTGATTCAAATACGATCCACGTCAGACCCAAAGGGGTTAAGCTATGATTTAGATATGATCAAGAAGCCCCCTAGTGGGTTTGGTAGTATGCCGATCAAGTGGGTATCGACAGCTATGTTCTCTTTGGTTCGCATACGACCTATGTTTGAACAGGAAGCCCCCAAGCAACCATGGCTAAACTCAGATATGATCATAAGCTGGACCAAAGGGAAAGCCGGATTCAGACATGATCCGCCCCCTGTTGGCTGTTTCAACAACATGAGAAGAAAGACATGTAAACTTTTGTGGGTAGAAAAAAGGACAGATGTCCTGCTTTATTTCTTTTCATAATATATACATCATCGAAATATGTACATCCTGAGAGTCGGTGGCTCAAGTATAATAAGGCCGAAGATGAGCGATATTCCACGGCCGTCGGGTCTCCTCCTCTGACTTACGTGAGGCTTTGTGCTCCCGAACATCGATAAGGTAGTATGACCCGTTGTTCAGATTCTTGCCGACCACAAAGGGTCCTTCCCAAGGAGGGATAGCTTGTGCATATCGATCGATCTTGGATGAGCCGAGCACTAAGTCGCCTTCCCGAAAGGTTCGATCTAACCCGCGGTCGGTAGAAGCGCACGTGTCTTGTCGGTAAATCGCCGAGCGGCTATTGCCAAGTCTCGCTTTTCATCCAACAAGTCAAGTGCATCCCGACGATCTTGTTCATTGTTAGTCTCAATGTAAGCTGCCACCGAGGCGTAGTCATGATGGATGTCACTTGGCAGACCGACTCGCCCGCATACACCATGAAAAAGGTGTATAACCCGTAGATCTGTTAGGGTGTAGTGTTGATGCTCCAAATCACGTATGTAATTCTCTACCCAACAACCCAAGGCCCCGCTGTAAGGGGACCAAGAGCCGGGTTTTATACCTTTCAAGATCTCCGATTGGCTCTTTTCGCTTGACCATTGATTGAGGGTGAGCAATCATGAAACATCAAGCCGGATATGTTCTCGCTGATGAATCCTTCCATGGCACCTTTGGAGAGATTAGTGCCATTATCGCTATGATGCTGTGGAAACCAAATGAAAGATCACCTTTTTCATGAACTGAACCGCCGTGGCTGCATCACACTTACCGACCGGCTCGCCAACCCACTTTGTAAATTTATCCACCGCCACCAGAGGTGTGTCTTTTATCCTTAGACCTTTGAAGGGCCCACCATATCAAGCCCTGCATCGCAAACGCCAAGTAATTGGAATCATCTCAATTCTTGAGCCGCACATGAGCTCGCCGTGAGAATTTCTCGACAACCATCACATTATCGACCAGATCCTCCGCACAAGTAGCTAGTCACCAAGTGAAACCGTGACGGAAAGCCTTGGCCACGAGAGATTTTGACCCGACATGATGACCGCAATCCCTTCATGGATCTCACGGCATTTCCTGACCTCCGCAGTGACACACAACGCTGAAATGCCCCAAAGACACCGATGATGCAACTCACCATGAACAATTGTCATGGATTTAGATCACCGGACGATTTGTCTCGCCGAGGTCTCATCCTCAGGCAACCACCCCCCGGGCCATGAAAGCCGCCGGCACCGAGCCGCCACCGACTCGTGATTACCGCCGAACATGTTGGAATTATTGAAAGCCTTCATGATCGCGCTAATCCTTCCATAAGTGAGTGGCTGGCCTCTCCCGGTGCCGTGGTCTTGGGCAGGGCTCATTGAGTAATCGCCAAGAGATGGACCTGACCCGCCAGATCGAGGGGGCGGTTTTCCTTGCGCTCTGATTGTTACCTCGCATTGGCGCTGGCCACAAACTCCGGTTACCTCGCCTTACGCTTATTGCCTCCTTGATTAATCGGGTTATGCTGTTGACCCTTTCCATTGCCGCTCTTCTTTCCTTCCCCGTTTTTCCTCATCATACGCTGGATCCTTGGTACTATCGAATCGGCGATTTGACTAAAGCCGCCATCGCTGTACCCATATCATTACAATCACGCTTGAGATGCCCCAGCTTCGCCGCCGTTCAAATCGGCAATTTTCTCCAACATGAGGATCAGCAGAGCCGCATCCATCTTGTCGATTTAATGTATTATCTCCTTGACCCGTGCACCCAATGAGTGGTGGATTCACCTCTTCTTGTTTACAATTGGTTAAGTCCACAATCGACATGGACTGCTTGCAGTGTGTCCTTAAAGTTCGAATGAACCGGCCTTTAACTCCGCCCATGAGCCGATGGAATTAGGCGGCAGGCCTTTAACCAAGATCGGGCTGCTCCATCCAACGTCATGGTGAAGTACTTAGCCATTGACGCCATCGACCTCCAACAGCTCCATCGCCATCTCATAACTTTCGATCCACGCCCCGGGCTGTAAGTCGGCCATATAATTTGGCACCTTTCTGGGTCCTTTGAAGTCCTTGGGCAGACATACATTACGTAGAGCCGGCACCAAACAAGGAACATCGCCGTTCGTGGCTACTCCCGCCTCAACGGAAGTCGCTTGATAATCCGGAGGGCCTCGATGAGCCGCTAATGAGCCGCCATTGAGCCGCCTGCTCGCCCTCCCCGACGATCCGTCCTCAGATCGGGTTATAACCGCTGGGCTGGTTACGGCGTTGGGAGTTGCTTGACAAGGCTTCGATTCCATGTGCTCCAGAACTCGGCTCCGGCCATGCAGGAGTTGAATGAATCTCGCCCCGACTATAGGAATAAGCCTCCCGCTGAGCCGAGCTGCTCGACAAGTTCTTCGATCCTTCGCTGCCACCGCTGTTGGATCATCACCGCCCACCGAGAGGGCCGCCAAACATGCTAATGCTGCAATCAAGTTCTCCATGGATTAGAAAAGTGACTCGTGGTGTTGGTACGACAAGGGGGGCCATGTTCCCATGAGGAGGTGCCATCACCGAGGCTGAACCGCCCCCGCCCGTATGTCATGAACTGATTTGCTTCTCATGGGTTACTAGCCGCCCCCGTGTGTAGCAAAGAGGTTCCGAGGATCATAAATCAAGGCAAACGGGATTGAGTTTTCGTGTCTCCTCCTCATCACTTCGTAGATGCGCTCAGTTCATCGAAGTGGAAAGCCTCGATTGAGCTGCCGTGCTGCATCCAAAGCCGCCTGCTCGGGCCAGCCCGTGTCCTCAGCTACTAAGGCCTCCTTGGCCCGAGCTATTTCCACATGCACCGTGCACCTCGGCATTATGTTCATCTTGATTCACGTGAATAACTGTGGTGGTTAACAGGCCGCTACTTATCCATGAGATCCATCAAGACTCGAGCCGGGCGGGATTATGGCCCTCCCGCCCCGCCGCCCGACCCGGACGTTATTGCTGCCGCCGTCAGAGAGTTTTGACCGGTTGAGTACCAGCCATGAAGACCCTTTACGCAGCTTGATACGCCTCCAACGATCTATAATTTTTGATTGCTCCATGCTATATTATGTAATCGTTTTAGGCAATATTGGGCTTTATTATCCACTTTATATTATTTTGGGACTAACCTATTAACCGGAGGCCCAGCCCAGATTTGTTGCTTTATGCCTATTTCAAAGTTTCGAGGAAAAGGAATATCGACGGAGTCAAACGGAACGAAATCAACTCGGAGAAGTTATTTTGGAAGGAAAGCCACCGATGGACTTGGAGTGCACGTCAGAAAGAAGGGAGGTGCTCACGAGGGTGGGGGCGCGCCACCCCCAGGGCGCGCCGCCTCGGGGGCCCCCGTAGTTCCGCCGATGTACCCCCGCACCCATATATACCACGCATTCTAAAACTTCCAGAACGGAAGATAGATCGAGTTCCGCCGCTGCAAGCCTCTCAGAGCCACCAAAACCTCTCGAGCCTGCTCCAAGACTCGCCGGAGGGGGAGCCTATCACCGTGGCCATCTTCATCATCCCGCGCTATCCATGACGAGGAGGAGTAGTTCACCGGGCTGAGGGTATGTACCAAGAGCTATGTGTTTGATCTCACTCTCTCTCTCTCTCTCTCTCTCTCTCTCTCTCTCTCTCGTGTTCTTGATTTTGGCACGATCTTGATGTATCGCGAGCTTTGCTATTATAGTTGGATCTTATGATGTTTCTCCCTCCGCTCTCTTGTAATGAAATGAATTTTCCTTTGAAGTAATCTTATCGGATTGAGTCTTTAAAGATTTGAGAACACTTGATGTATGTCTTGCCGCATGATCTGTGGTGACAATGCGATATCACGTGATTCACTTGGTGTATGTTTTGGTGATCAACTTATGGGTTCCGCCATGAACTTATGCATAGGGGTTGGTACACGCTTTGCCGTGATTCTCCCAGAGAAACTTTGGGGCACTCTTTGAGGTTCTATGTGTTGGTTGAATAGATGAATTGAGATTGTGTGATGCATATCGATAATCATACCCACGGATACTTGAGGTGACATTGGAGGATCTAGGTGACATTAGGGTTTTGGTTGATTTGTGTCTTAAGGTGTTATTCTAGTACTAACTCTAGGGCTGTTTGTGACAATTATATGAATAGCCCAATGGATTGATTGGAAAGAATAACTTTGAGGTGGTTTCGCACTTTACATAATCTCTACATTTGTTCTCCGCTATTAGTGGCTTTGGAGTGACTCTTTGTTGCATGTTCGTGGATTGTTATATGATCTATATGTTATTATTGTTAAGAGAACTTGCACTAGTGAAAGTATGAACCCTAGGCCTTGTTTCCTATCATTGCAATACTGTTTACGCTCACTTTTACCGCTAGTTACCTTGCTGTTTTTATTATTTCAGATTACAAATACCTATATATACCATCCATATTGCACTTGTATCACCATCTCTTCACGAACTAGTGCACCTATACAATTTACCTTGTATTGGGTGTGTTAGGGACACAAGAGACTCTTTGTTATTTGGTTGCAGGTTGCTTGAGAGAGACCATCTTCATCCCACGCCCCACGGATTGATAAACCTTAGGTCATCCACTTGAGGGAAATTTGCTATCGTCCTACAAACCTCTCGACTTGGAGGCCCAACAACGCCTACAAGAAGAAGGTTGTGTAGTAGACATCAAGCTCTTTTCGGCGCCGCTGTCGGGAGGTGAGTGCTTGAAGGTATATCTTTAGATCTTGCAATCGGATCTTTTGTTTCTTGTTTTTATCACTAGTTTAGTTTATAAAGAAAACTACAAAAAAATGGAATTGAGGGTACCTCATATTCTTCATCTTTTTAATATCTTTCGTGAAAATAAGGATTCCAATAATTGTGCTCAATTGCTAGAGGAAGAATGCATTAGAATGTTTGGCACTAAATATTTGAATGATGAGAATGTGACGCCCTTGATTCAATCGTACACTAATCATGCACGCAAATGTGTACGATCAAGATCAAGGACTCACGGGAAGATATCACAACACAACTCTACAAATAAAATAAGTCATACAAGCATCATAATACAAGCCAGGGGCCTCGAGGGCTCGAATACAAGTGCTCGATCATAGACGAAGTCAGCGAAGCAACAATATCTGAGTACGTATATAAGTTAAACAAGGTGCCATAAGATGGCTAGCACAAACCGGGATACAGACGAAGAGGAGCAGGCCTCCCGCCTCGATCCTCCTAGGTTACTTCCCGGTCGCCGCCGGGCTGCACGTAGTAGTAGGCACCTCCAGTAGTAGTCGCCATAGGCGGTGGTGTCTGCCCGGCTCCATCGCCTGTTGCAGCAATCGAGTAGAGGTAGGGGAAAAGGGGAACAAGGCAACCGTGAGTACTCATCCAAAGTACTCGCAAGCAAGGAGCTACACTACATATGCATGGATATATGTAAAGGCCATATCAAGGACCGAATCGCAGAATGCCGTAACAAGAGGGGATAGTTAGTCTTAACGAAGACTACGCTTCGACACCCGCCTTACAATGTAGGAGGGGACAATCAAGTCCTCCAAGTAACATCATATAGTAATAATCCTACCCGCAATCCTCGCCATATCCCCGAGCGAGAGCGACCACCGTTGTATCCGCACTTGGAAGGGTGTGTTTTATCAAGTATCCGGTTCTAGTTGTCATAAGCTCAAGGTACAACTCCAAGTCGCCCTGCTATCAAGATCACGGCTATCCGAATAGATTAATCACCGCAGGGTGCACCATCTTACCCAAAGACGCTTGATCCCATTTGGCCGACACACTTTCCGGTCATGCCCGCCGCAGAAGATCAACACGCCGCAGCCCCACCTAGGCACAACAGAGAGGCCAACACGCCGGTTCAAAACCTAAGCGCCAGGGTCCGGGCCCATCGCCTCGAAAGCACACTCAAGACGCTATGCGACGCTGCCGGAAGCGCACTCTAGCCTAACAGCGCTCCAGCCAATCCGCGCCGCCGCCTTCGTCACCGACGCCTCAAGTATTTCGCCGATACCACGACGCCGGATACCCATAACTACTCCCGCGAGATGGTTAGTGCGATAAACTCAGAGCCAACCCAGATAAAATACCAAGACCTCGTTGCGCAGTTAAGTATCCGCTGAACGCCGAACAGGCCAGGCCCACCTCTCCTAGGCGGTCTCAACTCCGCCGCCTCCCGCCTCAAAGATCCACTCATGGTGCTCCATCACCAATTCGACTTTTAGTCTCACATGTATCATGTATAAGATATGGTATATACCGTGATCAACTCCCGAGTGATCACGGCCCGATAGTATAGCACGCGCATTTGACAAGAAAGTAGGGCCACAGATGAAAGTACTAGCATCCTATACTAAGCATATAGGATTGCGTAAGGTAACAATGGTTACAAGGACAAAGCATGCAGCAAGATAGGAGTATCCGAAAACAAGAATATGCTATGCTACTCTAATGCAAGCAGTAGATAAGAGTAGGCGATATCCGTGATCAAGGGGGGCTTGCCCTGTTGCTCGCAAGAGAGAGGGTCACAACACCGTAGTCGAACCGCCACCGCAGCTACGGTCTCAGTAGTCTACCGGAGAGAAGAGGGGAAGAAACAATGAATACAAAGTAAACAGATGCATATCAATGCATGACATGACAAGAAGCGATGCTAGGCGTGTTCTAACGTGGGTAAGAGGGGTATCGTTAGGGGAAAACATCCGAAGTTTTCCTGCCCGGACGCCCTCACGATGTGATGAACCGGAGAGGAAAGTTTGCAGGTCTGATAGGTTAGGATGTGTGGTGGACGAACGGACCGCGATCCGGATTCGCCTCGCTGCTCGAGCAACTTTCATGTTGAAAATATTTTAATTCGGATTACGGATTAAAAGATATGATTTTAAAAGATTTTATTAATTTCTGGAATTTAATTAATTATTTAATTAATTTCGAAATTGCATTTATGACATCAAGATGATGTCATGCCGACGTTATCAACAACAGGGTTGACTGAGTCAACCCGATGTGTGGGTCCCGATGTCATTCACTAATGACTAATTAACCTAATCGATTTAATTAACATTGATTAATTAGGTTAATTAATGATTAGGGTTAATTAATTCAGAATTAATTAGATTAATTAATTAATTAATTAATTAATTAGTTAATTAGTTTAATTCATTTTTATTTCAATTTTATTTCGCTTTTAATTAAAACGCTCATTTTGGGGGGGGGGCCTCGTCAAGGGCCCAAGGCCTAACGGGCATGTGGGGATGCGGCGATGCCAACCCGACGGGCGCCCAACGAGGGCACGGCCGGGCGCCAAGGCCGAGGTCAATCAGGGCGGGCGCTGCCGAGGCCACGGGCGGCCGGAGGTCAGCAGCCACGCGCGATCGGCCGGACGGCCAGCGGCGCCGGGCGAGGCGAAGTCGGGCGACGGGCGGGGCCGGAGAGGCGCATGGGGGGGTACGAGCGCCATGGGGGGGTTGGTCGAGGGATCGGGGCGCATTAGGGCGCCGAGAAGTCGCACGGAGGGGGAAAGGAAGGGGGAGAGGGCTATTCGGGGTCGGGCGGTCGGGGCTCGAACGGCCGGATCCGCAGGGGGAAAGAAGAGGGAACGGGGTGGTCGGCAGAGCTGCTGGGCGGCCGAGCCGGGCGACGGGCCACGGCCGACGAGGAGAGGGAGCCGGGGCGGGGTTCAGGGGCTTGAGCTGCTGCCGACGGGAAGGGGGGAGAGGAGGCCTCACAGGGGGGTAGGGTCTCGGCAAGGGCGCGGTGGGGCTGTAATGACCGGCGGGAAGTGGTCGGAGGAGCTCACAGGCCACGGGAGGAGGGGCCGAGCCGATCACAAGGGCGGTCGCCGGGCCTGGGGCGACGGAGGAAGGAGGGGAGCACTCTGGCGGGCGAGGGAGGAGGAGGGGGTTCGGGGTCATGGCGGCGGGGCCATGCAAGCAGGTGGGGGCGCGCGGGGTGGTTCGGTTGGTTCTCCGCCCGATCCAATCGGGCGAGGGAGAGGGTGGGGGGATGGGGGGGAAGATGGGATGCGGCTAGGGCTGCTGCAGGGTGGGAGGGGGTTATATGTCGGGGTCACGGGCCGATGGGCCGCCCAGGGGGGCGAGGCTGGGGGGGAGGGGGGCCGGGCCGCAGTGTTTTCCCTTCCCCCACATGTTTAGTCTTTCCTTTTCTTTTATTAATTTTCTTTTTCTGTTTTTAGTTTATTTAAAATGCCAGAGCATTTTATAAAAATTAGTGCACCCCACCAATATTAGGTTAGCTATTTTAGACAACCCCCGGACATTTTAGAATTTGTTTTCGAAACTTTTTATCATTTGTTTTAGTTTTGATTTTTGTTTTAGGACGGGTTCGAACCAAAGAGAGGTTAACTAACATAACCGGGTGATTACGCTCCCAAATCATCCGGTGTTACAAATCTCCTCCATTACAAGAAATCTCGCCCCGAGATTTAGGAGGTAGAAGGAAAGAGTGCGGATATTCATCTCAGACGATCCTCGCTCCTGTGTGGCTTCATCTTTAGAGTGATTCACCATCGGACTTTGAGGAACTTGATCCCCTTCTCGACGTAGCGGCGCTCAGCTTGGTCGAGAATGCGGACCGGATGCTCCTTATAGGAGAGGTCCTGTTGTAATTCGAAAGCACTTCATGGTCCATCGCCGGATTGGGTCCTTGAAGCAGCGCCGAGTTGGGACACGGAACACATCATGAACCCGAGAAAGGTTCGACGGAAGCTCCAGCTGATAGGCCACTTTTCCGCGCTTTTCCGTAATAGTGAAAGGGCCAATATAGCGAGGAGCTAACTTGCCCTTGATCCCGAAGCGTGAGCACCTTCATTGGTGTAACGCGAAGATAGGCCTTTTCGCCAAAGTTGATAGACCATGTCTTTGTGATGACGGTCATAATTACTTTTTGACGCGATCGAGCAGTCTTGAGATTCTCGCGAATAATGCGGACTTGTTCTTCGCATGTTGATAATATCCGACCAAGAGTGGACGCCCCAGCTTCACCAGTTCGTAGGGGTTCAAGACTTTCGCCCATATAACACTTCAAGGGGCCATCTTCGACTAGCTTGATAGCTATTATTATAAGAGAATTCAGCATACGGAGAGATTCTCCCATTTCTTGCCAAGGAGACGACACAAGCTCAAGCATGTCTTCGAGAATTTGGTTGACACGCTCAACTTGCCTTTGAGATCATGGATGAAACGCAGATCGAAAGATAAATGAGTCCCCATAGCTTCTTGAAAACTTGCCCGTAATCTTGAAGTGAATAAGCTGCCACGGTCCGAACTGACAACCAAGTGGAATACCGTGAAGTGAAACAATTCCGACATATAGAGCGCTGCCACCGGCTAGCAAGGATCGCTTTTCGACCGCCGTAAAATGTGCAACTTTAGAAAGCCGGTCAATGACGACAAGAATAGCATCATTACCTTCTCGCGATTTGGGAAATCTAGTGACGAAGTCCATTTCAACATGGTCCCATTTCCATTCGGGAATAGAGATAGGTTGCAGAGTTCCAGAGAGGCCTTTGATGTTCTCGCTTGATACGACGGCAAACGCCACACTCGTAAACATAGCGAGCAATGTCCTCGCTTCATATTAGACCACCGTAATCTCTCGATTTAATGTCTTGATACATCTTTGTACCGCTGTGGTGGATACATAGAGGCGATCATGAGCTTCTTGCATAACCTTCCGAGTCATATTCAGGTTTTCCTTCTTACACGGCACCACTAGGCGGCCTTTGAAGTACAAGGCGCCATCATCAAGAATAGTGAAGGATGAGGGATTTCTTCCCGATGTCTTGTTTAAGCTTGTAGACTTCAGAGTCAAACTCTGCATTGTCTTTATGGTGCCCACGAGATCGGGTTCAACAGCCAGGTATAGAGGGAACCTCGGGGAACAACACGGAGATTCATCTTTGAACTCCGGAGGAGGGGAGCGAGTGCACCCAGAGGAACAATATGAAGGTTCAGCTTTCAATTCTTCAACAAGTGAGGGCTGAACTTTGTGAACTCAAGGTGGTTGCAGAAGACTTATGCTCAAGGCATCAGCCATTACATTAGCCTTGCTCGGCGATAGGAAATACCCAAATCAAAGTTCGCAACGGTCTCCATCCATCTCTCACGACGGAGGTTCAGGTCTGGCTGAGTAAACAGATACTTCGACTTTGGTGGTCAGTAGATCTCGCAACGACACGAGAAGGTAATGTCGCCATCGCTTTAGTGCATGGATGACAGCAGAAGTTCGAGGTCGTGAACTGGGTAGTTCTCCTCGTGAGGGCGAATCGCCGAGAGGCATAAGCAACCACTTTGCGCCTCGCATTAGGACACCGCCTAAACTTTGACGGATGCGCCGCAAGAATGACGAAGTCCTTCTTAGTATCGAGGAGCTAGCATCGGGCAGTCGTCAACTTGTCTTTGAGTGCCCGGAAACTTTCCCGACATTTATCTCGCCCATTGAATTTGACGCCTTATGCAACAAAGTTAGTCGAGGTCGGCAATCTTGGAGAAGTTCTCATTTAATCGACGGCAATAGTCAAGTAGACCGAGAAAACTTCCGACTTGCTTAACGCTCTTCTGAGGAGTCCAATCGAGGATAGCCTGAACTCGCTCAGGTTGACGGCAATACCATCCTTAGATATGACATGCCCAAGATAGGTTACTTCGAAGCCGAATTCACACTTGGAGAACTTGGCATAGAGTTGATGCTCTCGTAGCTTTTCCAAAGACAAGACTAAGATGTTCAAGATGTTCTTCTTCATTCTTGAATAGATCAGATGTCATCCAGATAAACCACGCATTTAACTTGTCGAGGTAATCCATGAATATGTAGTTCATCAAAGCAGAGAAGGTGGCTGGAGCATTGGTTGCCGAAGACATGACGGTGTACTCGTATGAACCATAACGAGTCACAAATGCGGTCTTGGGGATATCCTCCTCACGAACACGGATCTGGTGGTAACCCAACCTCAAGTCGAAGTTTCGAGAACACCGACGAACCAGCCAATTGATCATAAAGATCATTGATCCGAGGAAGAGGATACTTATTCTAATGGTAGCTTGATTTATAGGACGGTAGTCTTGGACCAATCGGTTTGTCCCATCCTTCTTCTTGACAAAGAGAAGGTGCTCCCAAGGAGAGCAACTTGGGCTAATGAAGCCACTTTGAAGAGATTTGTCGATTTCTCCTTTAGTTCAAGGAGTTCATGCGCGGCATCTTGTAGGGACGCTATTATAGGAGTGGTGCCTGGTTTCAAGTCGATGACGAATTCGACAACCCTAGCAGGGGAATCCTCGAAGTTCTTCAGAAAGACGCCTTGGAAATCGCAAACGACAGTGAATGTTTTCAATTCCTCGAGGGTGCGCGCTCAATGCATTCAATGCATAGAGCCTTGCCTCGCATCTTGAACCGCATTTAGCATTGTAGCTATTATCTCATCGAAGGGTGCAGAGATGGACGGTCTTAGTGGCGCAAACGATCGACGCCAGATGCGCTTTCAACCAATCCATCCCCAAAATGAGGTCGATGTTAGACGCCTTCGTGATAATGGGGAGGCATAGAATTCCAACCCTCGATTTCCACGGGACGCCGACGCCAACCATGGAGGTTTGACATTGTCCCAATGGGGTTTTTACCACTACCAAGAGTTCATCTCTTCACACTTAACGCCGTGTTTGTATGCAAAGTCTTCCGACATGAATGAATGCGATGCTCCCGAATCAATAAAATGATGCGTGTACTGAATTTACGAGGAGTGTACCCATCACAAGAGCAGTGCTGGTCATGAGCTTCGCTCGATCAACGTGGTTGGCCCGAGCTTGCCCATAAGACTTGCCAGTTGTTGCGGTTCGGTTGTTTCCACGGCCAGCCGGAAGGGCCATTTGATTCTGGTTCTGTTGCATTCCCTAGCACGGTGCCCCGCTGTCCGCACCAAGCATAAGCCATTATTGGGAGGAACAGAGCTTGGGGTGGTGGAGCTGGAAGCTTCGCTGCTTAGTTGTAGGCGCACGAGGTGTAGCATAGTTCTGCTTTGAAGCAGGTGCATTCGGCCGGTACATGCTGTTGGGAATCCATATCTTGCACTTCGCGAGGGGGCCCAAGATGAGCCCGTGTCACGGTTGCGCCTGTTAGAGCTCGTATTCTCGCACACAGTTTCGACATTGATAGCTTTGTTCACCAAGGTGGCGAAATCAGCAAAGTCGCACTAGAAGTGCGAGCTTGATGTCGCCTGAAGACCGCCACGAACTTCTCCGCTCAAGGCATCGCTTGCAATATCCTCTTCAAAGATAGCGAGACAAGTCCAGAACTCTCACGATAAGCTTCGACAGCCTTGTTGCCTTGGGTGAGGTTATGAACTCACGCTTCTTCCGTCCATGACCCTTGAGGGATGAAGCGGCACGGAAGGCAGCCCGGAAGTCCGCCAGTGATGAGTGTTCCAACCGGCAGAGTACGCCGTGGCTGTCCCACCATTGAGCTGCGGGTCCTTCAGAAGAAGGAAGCAAAAGTGACATAGCCGGCAGGGCTACATCAGCAGACTCCATCTCATAGGTGATGTCACGGAGCCACCATCAAGATCCAAAGGTTGAGTTGAGCTGCGTACACGCCGGGTTCAGCGCATGAAATCCCGCAGAGTTGTCCCGCTTGGGTGCCGGTGCATATTCGGCGAGGAATCGAGCCATCATGTTCTCCATGAACCGGCGATTCATCTCGAGCTGTTGGATCATACCAGCCATGTACTCAAAGGGGGTGGGAAGTTGGCACCACGACCACGCACCGCTGGCCTAACCATCCCGCTATTATATAACAGGTAGTTCAAAGATTTGAGAAAATAAGCAAGAGACAAGAATCATTCATGATGAAACATGCATAATGAAAGCAAGATGATGGGAACTACATAGTAGTTGGCATAGCTTACAAAAGGAATCATGCAAAGTGTTCGATACATAGAGTCCAAAGACATAGACTACTACATCATAGGCGCACACGTGCTCGCAAGCGAATACATCAAATACTAACAAGCAAGTTCACATCAGTCCCACGCTGCATCGCTGGAGGTAGTCAGAGCTCAAAGCTGATAGTGCGGCAAAGGATAGTCCTCCACGCCGCTGACTGGGGCCGCGGATACTCCGTGCTGAATCCGACGCCCGTGTGGCGTAAAGGGCTGCGCGCGGAGAGTAGCCTCCCACGCCCGCCAACCGACACCCTGGGCATCACGGTCCCGGGGGTAGATCGCAGAACGCGCAGCTCTCCGAACGGACAAAGGGTGCATCAGCCGAGCACGGTAGAGGTGCCGACGGGTGATGTACAACTCGTGGCGAAGAGCCCGGTTAGCTCGATCCAGCCCATCAAGATGCGTAACAAAGTTCGATGGTGGAAGGGCTCTTCGTGACAAAGGTGTAGGCAGCAGGTAGTAACCTCCTCACCAACATCGACGCGATAGCAATGTGCCTCAAGGGGAGGTGTCCAACTCGATACTCGCACGAAGACGGTCAGCAAAGATAAGCAGCATCGTGGACTGCCATATCGATAGTCACTCCAACACCATGTGCGGTGTAAAAGACAAGAGTGGACTCTTACTCCCGAGAGTAGAGGTGGACGATGGCGCGGCATCGCCTCCGGTTATAGTCCCGGTACTCCTCATAGACGGTGTACTCAGGTGCCAAATGATAACCCAGATAGGTCATCATCTCGCTAGCACCGCAGTGATCCCGAGGCACCAATGGCCGCCGTGGCGACGACCTGCCTCGTGGGTTCCATCTGAAAACAAAGACGCTTCAAAGGAGTCAAATGACAAAGGTGGAAATTGCTCAAATACAACTCCAAAACAACTAAGGCTATATCCAACTCGGGGTGAATGCGATCATGGGATCCTAGTGATAGTTAGTAAAATCGCTTAACCCGAGTAGAAGAGAGTTCAGAGTCCCGCAGTAAAGGTCGAGGAGTAAAAGATCCTAGTACCACCCGATGGCGACGTGGGCCCGTAAGGCACACAGCCATGTTAGTAAAAGTTCTGCAATGTCTAGACTCGACTTCGCCAAGGAGTGTGGAAGGGGATTCTACAGCAATGGGCTCGACATTAATCTCAGACGCTTCGATTCAATCGTACACTAATCATGCACGCAAATGTGTACGATCAAGATCAAGGACTCACGGAAGATATCACAACACAACTCTACAAATAAAATAAGTCATACAAGCATCATAATACAAGCCAGGCCTCGAGGGCTCGAATACAAGTGCTCGATCATAGACGAAGTCACGGAAGCAACAATATCTGAGTACGTATATAAGTTAAACAAGGTGCCATAAGATGGCTAGCACAAACCGATACAGACGAAGAGGAGCAGCCTCCCGCCTCGGGATCCTCCTAGGTTACTCCCCGGTCGCCGCCGGCTGCACGTAGTAGTAGGCACCTCCGAGTAGTAGTCATCATAGGCGGTGGTGTCTCGCCCCGGCTCCATCGTCTGCTGCAGCAATCGAGTAGAGGTAGGGGAAAAGGGGAACAAGGCAACCGTGAGTACTCATCCAAAGTACTGCAAGCAAGGAGCTACACTACATATGCATGGATATATGTAAAGGCCATATCAAGGACCGAATCGCAGAATGCCGTAACAAGAGGGGATAGTTAGTCTTAACGAAGACTACGCTCGACACCGCCTTGCAACATGTAGGAGGACAATCAAGTCCTCCAAGTAACATCATATAGTAATAATCCTACCCGCAATCCTCGCCATATCCCCGAGCGAGAGCGACCACCGTTGTATCCGCACTTGGAAGGGTGTGTTTTATCAAGTATCCGGTTCTAGTTGTCATAAGCTCAAGGTACAACTCCAAGTCGCCCTGTTATCAAGATCACGGCTATCCGAATAGATTAATCACCGCAGGGTGCACCATCTTACCCAAAGACGCTTGATCCCATTTGGCCGACACACTTTCCGGTCATGCCCGCCGCAGAAGATCAACACGCCGCAGCCCCACCTAGGCACAACAGAGGCCAACACGCCGGTCTAAACCTTGCGCCAGGGTCCGGGCCCATCGCCTCGAAAGCACACAAGACGCTATGACGCGCCGAAGCGCACCTAGCCTAACAGCGCTCCACCAATCCGGGCGCTACCCGCCGTCACCGACGCCTCAAGTATTTCGGCCGATACCACGACGCCGGATACCCATAACTACTCCCGCCAGATGGTTAGTGCGATAAACTCAGAGCCAACCCAGATCAAATACCAAGACCTCAAGTTGTTAGCAGTATCCGCGAACGCCGAACAGGCCAGGCCCACCTCTCTCCTAGGCGGTCTCAACTCCTGCCCGCCGCCTCCGCCCAAAGATCCACTCATGGTGCTCCATCACCACCCGACTTTTAGTCTCACATGTATCATGTATAAGATATAGATATACCGTGATCAACTCCCGAGTGATCACGGCCCGATAGTATAGCACGCGACGGACAAGAAAGTAGGGCCACAGATGAAAGTACTAGCATCCTATACTAAGCATATAGGATTGCGTAAGGTAACAATGGTTACAAGGACAAAGCATGCAAAGAAAGATAGGAGTATCCAAAACAAGAATATGCTATGCTACTCTAATGCAAGCAAGGTAGATAAGAGTAGGCGATATCCGTGATCAAGGGGGGGCTTGCCGGTTGCTCGCAAGAGAGAGGGTCGCCAACACCGTAGTCGAATCGCCACCGCAGCAGGCCGGTCTCAGTAGTCTACCGGAGAGAAGAGGGGAAGAAACAATGAATACAAAGTAAACAGATGCATATCGATGCATGACATGACAAGAAGCGATGCTAGGCGTGTTCTAACGTGGTAAGAGGGGTACCGTTAGGGGGAAAACATCCGGAAGTTTTCCTGCCCGGACGCCTGCCGATGATGGACCGGAGAGGAAAGTTTGCAGGTTCGATAGGTTAGGATGTGTGGTGGACGAACGGATCGCGATCCGGATTCGCCTTGTCGCTCGAGCAACTTTCATGTTGAAAATATTTTAACCGGATTACGGATTAAAAGATATGATTTTAAAAGATTTTATTAATTTCGAATTTAATTAATTATTTAATTAATTTCGAAATTGCATTTATGACATCGGCATGATGTCATGCCGACGTTATCAATCAACAGGGTTGATCGAGTCAACCTCGACAGTGGGTCCCGATGTCATTCACTAATGACTAATTAACCTAATCGATTTAATTAACATTGATTAATTAGGTTAATTAATGATTAGGTTAATTAATTCATAATTAATTAGATTAATTAATTACTTAATTAATTAATTAATTAATTATTTAGTTAATTAGTTTAATTCATTTTTATTTCAATTTTATTTCGCTTTTAATTAAAACGCTCATTTTAGGGGGCCCTCGTCAAGGGGCCCAAGGCCTAACGGGCATGCTGGTATGCGGGCGATGCCCGAACCCGACGCAAGCGCCCAACGGAGGGAGACTGTTCACGGGCCTGCCGAGGTCATCAGGGTTCACGGGCGCGCCGAGGCCACGGGCGTCGAGGTCACAGAACATCGCATGATCGGTCGAGGTCACAGCCACGGCGCGACCGGCGGACGGCCAAGCGCCGGCGCAGGAGGCGAAGTCGGGCGACGGGCGGGCCGGTAGAGGCGCACACGGGGGGGGGGCATGAGCCACGGGGGTCTGTCGAGGGATCGGGGCGCCATTAGGGGTGCCGAGAAGTCACTGCCGAGGGGGAAGGAAGGGGAGAGGGCCATGCGGTGGCGGGCGGTCGGGCCTCGAACGGCCGGATCCGCAGGGGGGAAAGAAGAGGAACGGGGTGGTCGCAGAGTCAAGGGCGGCCGAGCCGGGCGACGGGCCACGGGCCGACGAGGAGAGGGAGCCGGGGGGGGTTCAGGCACCGAGCTGAGCTGCCGACGGGGAAGGGGGGAGAGGAGGGCCTCAGGGGGGTAGGGTCTCGCAAGCGGCTGGTGGGGGGCTGTAATGACCGCGGGAAGTGGTCGGAGGAGCTCACCAAGCGACGGGAGGCAGGGGCGAGCCTCGATCACAAGCGCGGTCGCCGGGCCTGGGGCGACGGAGGAAGGAGGGAGCGCCCAAGGCGGCGGCGAGAGGAGGAGGAGGGGGTTCGGGGTCAGGGCGGGCGGGGCCGGGCGGCAGGTGGGGCGCGCGGGGTGGTTCGGTTGGTTCTCCGCCCATCCAATCAAGCGGGAGAGAAAGGTGGGGAAGAGGGATGCGGCTAGGGTTGCTGCAGGGTGGGAGGGGGTTATGCGGCCGGGGTCACAATGATGGGCCGCCCAGGGGGGAAAGGGGTATGGGCCTGGGGAGAGGGCTGGGGGAGGGGGTCACGGGCCAGAGTGTTTTCCTCTCCCCCACATGTTTAGTCTTTCCTTTTCTTTTATTAATTTTTTTTTCTGTTTTTAGTTTATTTAAAATGCCAGAGCATTTTATAAAAATTAGTGCACCCCACCAATATTAGGTTAGCTATTTTAGACAACCCCCGAACATTTTAGAATTTGTTTTCGAAACTTTTTATCGTTTGTTTTAGTTTTGATTTTTGTTTTAGGACGGGTTCGAACCAAAGAGAGGTTAACTAACATAACCGGGGTGATTACTGTTCCCAAATCATCCGGGTGTTACAGAGAATGATTGCAATGTTGTTAGTATGAATTCCTTGAATATCCATGATGCTAATGATATGCAAAGCCACAAGCTTGGGGAAGCTATGTTTGATGAAGATGATATTTTTTGTCCCCCAAGCTTTGATGAGCAAATTTACTATGATGAAAGCATGCCTCCTATCTATGATGATTATTGTGATGACACGTATGCTATAAAGAATAATGATTACTATGAAACTTGTCATCTTGATTTCAATTTTCAATCACATGACTGTTATTTAGTTGAGTTTGCTCCCACTATTATTCATGAGAAGAATTTTGCTTATGTGGAGAGTAATAAAATTTCTATGCTTGTAGATCATGAAAAGAATGCTTTAGGTTCTGGTTATATTGTTGAATTCATTCATGATGCTACTGGAAATTATTATGAGGGAGGAACATATGCTTGTAGGAGTTGCAATAATGTCAAGTTTCCTCTCTATGTGCTTAAAGTTTTGAAGCTATGTTAGTTTTGCCTTCCTATGCTAGTTGATTCTTGTTCCCATAAGTTGTTTGCTCACGAAAACCCTATGCATAGGAAGTGGTTAGGCTTAAATGTGCTAGTCATATTCTTCATGATGCTCTCTTTATGTTTCCATTCTTATCTTTGTTGGGGAACGAGTAATTTCAAAAATTTTCCTACGATCACGCAAGATCATGGTGATGCATAGCAACGAGATGAGAGTGTTGTTCACGCACTCAGAGACCAGCAACGGAAGCGCTGACGCAACGTAGAGGAAGTAGTCGCATTTCTTCCCGATCCAACCGATCCAAGTACCGAACGACGGCACCTCCGAGTTCTGCACACGCTCAGCTCGATGACGCCCCTCGAACTCCGATCCAGCCGAGTGTTGAGGGAGAGTTTCACAAGACGACGGCGCAGGTGACGATGATGATGTTCCACTGGCGCAGGCTTCACTTAAGCTCCGCAACGGTATATTCGAGGTGTAGTTTGGTGGAAGGGGCACCGCACACGGCTAAGGAACGATCTCAATGATCAACTTGTGTGTGTTTAGGGTGCCCCTGCCCCAGAGATATAAAGGAGCAAGGAGGGGTGGCTGCCTAGGGTTAGCGCCAGGTGTGGAGTCCTACTAGGTTTCCAAGTCCTAGTAGGAGTCCACCAAGAGGGAGGAAGGAGAAGGAATAGGAGGAGTAGGAAAGGTGGCCGCCCCTTTCCTAGTTCAATTCGGACTAGAGGGAGGGGGCGCAGCAGCCTTTTTTTTTCCTCTTCTCACTAAAGCCCATCAAGGCCCATTATTCTCCTGTAATCCCGTAACTCCCCAGCATTCAAAATACCCAATCACTCGAACCCTTCCGATGTCCGAATATAGTCGCCCAATATATCGATCTTTACGCCTCGACCATTTCGAGACTCTCGTCATGTCCCCGATCTCATCCGGGACTCAACTCCTTCGTACATCAATATCATATAAACTCATAATAACCGCCATCAAACGTTGTTGCGTATGGACTTACGGGTTCGAGAACTATGTAGACATGACCGAGACACCTCTCTGGTCAATAACCAATAGCGGACCTGATGCCCATATTGGCTCCTACATATTCTACGAAGATCTTTATCGGTCAGACCGCATAACAACATACGTTGTTCCTTTGTCATCGGTATGTTACTTTGCCCGAGATTCGATCGCTCGGTATCCAATACCTAGTTCAATCTCACATCGGCAAGTCTCTTTTCTCGCTCCGTAATACATCATCTCACAACTAACACATTTAGTTGCAATGCTTGCAAGGCTTATGTGATGTGCATTACCGAGAGGGCCCAGAGATACCTCTCCGATAATCGGAGGACAAATCCTAATCTCAAATATGCCAACCCAACATGTACCTTCGAGACACCTGTAATGTACCTTTATAATCACCCAGTTACGCCAGGACGCTTGGTAGCACCCAAAGTGTTCCTCGGCAAACGGAGTTGCATAATCTCATAGTCATAGGAACATGTATAAGTCATGAAGAAAAGCACTAGCAACAAACTATACGATCAGGTGCTATGCTAATGGAATGGGTCATGTCAATCAGATCATTCAACCAATGATGTGATCCCGTTAATCAAATAACAACTCCTTGTTCATGGTTAGGAAACATAACCATCTTTGATTAACGAGCTAGTCAAGTAGAGGCATACTAGTGACACTCAGTAGGTTTATGTATTCACACATGTATTATGTTTCCTTAATACAATTCTAGCATGAATAATAAACATTTATCATGATATAAGGAAATAAATAATAACATTATTATTGCCTCTAGGCATATTTCCTTCAGTCTCCCACTTGCACTAGAGTCAATAATCTAGTTCACATCGCCATGTGATTTAACATCAATAGTTCACATCTATATGTGGTTAACACCCATAGTTCACATCGACATGTGACCAACACCCAAAGGGTTTACTAGAGTCAGAATCTAGTTCACATCGCTATGTGATTAACACCCAAAGAGTACTAAGGTGTGATCATGTTTTGCTTGTGAGATAATTTTAGTCAACGGTCTCACACATCGTGAGCCGTAAGTATTTTGCAAATTTCTATGTCTACAATGCTCTACACGGAGCTACTCTAGCTAATTGCTCCCACTTTCAATATGTATCTAGATTGAGACTCAGAGTCATCTAGATTAGTGTTAAAACTTGCATCGACGTAACCTTTACGTATCTAACCCTTTTTCACTTCCATAATCGAGAAACATATCCTTATTCTACTAAGGATAATTTTGACCGCTGTCCATTGATCTACTCCTAGATCTCTATTGCACTCCCTTGCCAATCTTAGTGGTAGGGTATGCAACAGATCTGGTACACAGCATGACATACTTTATAGAACCTATGGCTGATGCATAGGAATGACTTTCATTCTCTTTCTATCTTCTCGCCGTGGTCGGGTTTTGAGTCTTACTCAATCTCACACCTTGTAACACGTGCAAGAACTCTTTCTTTGACTGCTCCATTTTGAACTACTTCAAAATCTTGTCAAGATATGTATTCATTGAAAAACTTATCAAGCCGCCTTGATCTATCTCTATAGATCTTGATGCTCAATATGTAAGCAGCTTCACCGAGGTCTTTCTTTGAAAAACTCCTTTCAAACACTCCTTTATGCTTTGCGAATAATTCTACATTATTTCGATCAACAATATGTCATTCACATATACTTATCGAAATGCAGTAGTGCTCCCACTCACTTTCTTGTAAATACAGGCTTCTCCAAAAGTCAGATAAAACCATATGCTTTGATCACACTATCAAAGCGCTTATTCCAACTCCGAGATGCTTGCACCACCATAGATGGATCGCTGGAGTTTGCACATTTTGTTAGCTCCTTTAGGATTGACAAAACCTTCTCGTTGCATCATATACAACTCTTCTTTAATAAATCCATTAAAGAATGTAGTTTTGACATCCATTTGCCAGATTTCATAAAATGTGGCAATTGCTAACATGATTCGATGATTTAAGCATCGCTACAATTGAGAAAATCTCATTGTAGTCAACACCTTGAACTTGTCAAAACCTTTTATGCATAAGTCGAGCTTTGTAGATAGTAACACTACTATCGTGTCCGCCTTCCTCTTGAAGATCCATTTATTTAACATGGCTTGCTGATCATCGAGCAAGTCAATCAAAGTCCATACTTTGTTCTCATACATGGATCCTATCTCAGATTTCATGGTCTCAAGCCATTTCATGAATCTGGGCTCATCATCGCTTTCTCATAGTTCGTAGGTTCATCATGGTCTAGTAACATGACTTCTAGAATAAGATTACCGCATCACTCTGGTGCGGATCTTACTCGAAGACCTACGAGGTTTTAGTAGCAACTTGATCTGAAGTTTCATGATCATCATCATTAACTTCCTCACTAATTGGTGTAGGAATCACCGAACTGATTTCGTGATGAACTACTTTCCAATAAGGGAGAAGGTACAATTACCTCATCAAGTTCTACTTTCCTCCCACTCACTTCTTTCGAGAGAAACTTCTTCTAGAAAGGATCCATCTTAGCAACGAAAAACTTGCCTTCGGATCTGTGATAGAAGGTGTACCCAATAGTTACCTTTGGGTATTCTATGAAGACGATTCGATTTGGGTTCGAGCTTATCGTGAAAACTTTTTCACATAAGCATCACAACTCCAAATTTTAAGAAACGATAGCTTAGGTTTATCGCTAAACCATAGTTCATATGGTGTCATCTCAACGGATTTAGATGGTGCCCTATTAAACGTGAATGCAGCTGTCTTTAATGCATAACCCCAAAACGATAGTGGTAAATCGGTAAGATACATCATAGATCGCACCATATCAAAATAAAGTATGGTTACGACGCTCGACACACCATAATGTTGTGGTGTTCTGTATGGAGCTGTGAAACTATTCCACATTGTTTTCATTGAAGACCAAACTCAGAACTCAAATATTCATCTCCACGATCGATCGCAGAAACTTTATTTTCTTGTTACGATGATTTTCCACTTCACTCTGAAATTCTTTGAACCTTTCAACTATTTCAGACTTTATGTTTCATCAAGTAGATATACCCATATCTACTCAAATCATCTTGTGAAGGTCGAAAATAACGATATTTGCCACGAGCATCAACATTCATTGGATCGCATACATCGGTATGTATTATTTCCAATAAGTCAAGAGTTTGTTCCATTGTTCCGAGAACGGAGTTTTAGTCATCTTGCCCAAAAGGCATGGTTCGCAAGCATCAAATGATTCATAATCAAGTGATTCCAAAAGTCCATCAACATGGAGTTTTCTTCATGCGCTTTACACCAATATGACTCTAAACGGCAAGTGCACAAATAAGTTGCACTATCATTATTAACTTTGCATCTTTTGGTTTCAATATTATGAATATGTGTATCACTATGATCGAGATCCAATGAA
Source organism: Aegilops longissima (assembly GCA_021605205.1). NCBI lineage: Eukaryota > Viridiplantae > Streptophyta > Magnoliopsida > Poales > Poaceae > Aegilops > Aegilops longissima. The sequence goes on along the minus strand of JAHIAM010006439.1, from coordinate 2,682 downwards.
CCATTTTCATTGGGTGTGTAACCATATAAGGTTTTATTCATGTAAATGTAACAACAATTTATTCTCTTACTTAAATGAATAATCAGATTGCAATAAACATGATCAAATCATATTTATGCTCAACACCAAATAACACTTATTCAGGTTCCACACTAATCCCGAAAGTATAGGGAGTGCGATGATGATCATATCAATCTTGGAACTACTTCCAACACTCATCGCTACTTCCCTTCAACTAGTCTCTGCTCATTCTCAACTCCCGCTTCGAAGTTACTACTCTAGCAACCGAACCAGTATCAAATACCGAGGGGTTACTATAAACACTAGTAAAATACACATCAATAATCAGATATCAAATATACCTTTGTTCACTTTGCCATCCTTCTTATCCGCCAAATACTTGGGGTAGTTCCGCCCAAAGGACCAGTTCCATTGCAGTAAAAGTACTTCACCTCGTGCTTAGGTCTAGACTTGGGCTTCTTCACCGAGCAGCAACTTGCTTGCCGCCCTTTTGAAGTTCCCTTCTTCCCTTTGCCATTTTCCTTGAGACTAGTGGTCTTGTCAACCATCAACACTTGATGTTTTTCTTGATTTCTACTTCACGATTTTAGCATCACGAAGAGCTTGGGAATTACTTTTGTCATCCCTTGCATATTATAGTTCATCACGAAGTTCTACTAACTTGGTGATGGTGACTAGAGAATTCGTCAATCACTATCTTATCTCGAAGATTAACTCCCACTTGATTCAAGCGATTGAAGTACTCGCATAATCTGAGCACATGCTCACTAGTTGAGCGATTCTCCTCCATCTTTTAGCTATAGAACTTGTTGGAGACTTCATATCTCTCAACTCGGTATTTGCTTGAAATATTAACTTCAATTCCTCGAACATCTCATATGGTCCATGACGCTCAAAACGCCTTTGAAGTCCCGATTCTAAGCCGCTACATGGTGCACTAAACTATCAAGTAGTCATCATATTGAGCTAGCCAAACGCTCATAACGCCTCAGATCGCCATATTGAGCTAGCCAAACGCTCATAACGCCTCAGATCCGCTCCTCGCAATAGGTCTGCACCTAGCGTGCATTAAGGACATAATTCTTCAAGCAGAATGAGGATAAACCTCAGATCACGGATCCAATCCGCAATATTGCTACTAACATTTTTCAATACAATTTTCTAGGAACATATATAAAACACAGGGAAGCAACAACGCGAGCTATTGATCTACAACATAATCTGCAAAATACTACCAGACTAAGTTCATGATAAATTAAAGTTCAATTAATCATATTACTTAAGAACTCCCACTTAGAAAAATATCCTCCAATTCTCTAAGTGATTATGTGATCCATATCAACTACACCATGACCGATCATCACGCAGATGGAGTAGTTTTAATGGTGAACATCATTATGTTGATCATATCTACTATATGATTCACGCCGACCTTTCGGTCTCCGTGTTCCGAGGTCATATCTTATATGCATAGCTCGCCAAGTATAACCTGAGTATTCCGGTGCAACTGTTTTGCACCCGCTGTATTTGAACGTAGAGCCTATCACACCCGATCATCACGTGGTGTCTCAAAGACGAAGAACTTTCGCAACGGTGCATACTGTGGAGAACACTTCTTGATAATTTAGTAAGGGATCATCTTATAATGCTACCGCCAATCAAAGCAAAATAAGATGCATAAAGGATTAACATCACATGCAATCAATATAAGTGATATGATATGGCCATCATCATCTTGTGCTTGTGATTCCATCTCCGGCACCACCATGATCACCATCGCCACCGCGCGACACCTTGATCTCCATCGTAGCATCGTTGTCGCTTCGCCAACTATTGCTTCTACGACTATCGCTACGCTTAGTGATAAAGTAAAGCAATTACATGGCGCTTGCATTTCATACAATAAAGCGACAACCATATGGTTCTCGCCATTGCCGATAACTCGTTACAAAACATGATCATCTCATACAATAAAATATAGCATCACGCCTTGACCATATCACATCACAACATGCCCTGCAAAACAAGTTAGACGCCCTCTACTTTGTTGTTGCAAGTTTTACGTGGCTGCTACGGGCTGAGCAAGAACCGCTTTACCTACGATCAAAACCACAACGATATTTTGTCAAATAGACTCCGCTTTAACCTTCTCAAGGACCGGCGAGCCACACTCGGTTCAACTAAAGTGAGAGAGACAGACACCGCCAGTCACCTTTAAGCAACGAAAGTGCTCACAGCGGTGAAACCAGTCTCGCCAGAAGCGCACGCTGTAATGTCGGTCCGGGCCGCTTCATCTCACAATACCGCTGAACCAAAGTATGACATGCTGGTAGGTAGTATGACTTGTATCGCCCACAACTCACTTGTGTTCTACTCGCATATGACATCAACGATAAAACCAGGCTCGATGCCACCGCTGGGGAACGAGTAATTTCAAAATTTTCCCACGATCACGCAAGATCATGGTGATGCATAGCAACGAGATGAGAGTGTTGTTCACGCACTCAGAGACCAGCAACGGAAGCGTTGACGCAACGAGAGGAAGTAGTCGATTTCTTCCCGATCCAACCGATCCAAGTACCGAACGACGGCACCTCCGAAGTTCTGCACACGCTCAGCTCGATGACGCCCCTCGAACTCCGATCCCGCCGAGTGTTGAGG
>JAHIAM010006438.1:0-34759 GCA_021605205.1 Aegilops longissima | reverse complement strand
ATCATATAAGTATCATGTAGTACTTTATTTATTGCCATGTATGACACATAGTTCACGAGCGCCTCTATATGTACCACCTTTTTTTAATTTCAAGTTTTGCTCCATGGCGCAATCCATCGATACTACTACTGTACAAAAGTGGAGTATATACATTTTTAAAAGGCTAGAGGGCGGGCAGTCTAGCTCGTCGGTTTCACGAGAGGCGAGGGCCTTTGTGATTTGACGGCTCATTAATGCCGCAAATCGAATAGTACTGCGTCGCCGCTGCACGCCTGGCGCCCATTAAACCCTCCGTTAAAACCGCATGCAAACCGAGAATCCTACTCCGCCACACGTCTGCTCATGAGCGGGCCGAATTAAACGCAACACCGCCGAGCCCTCCCGTCCGCCTCGCTTAAACGAGGCCGACGCCGCCAAGCTCCTACCATCCGCCTCTATTTACACGAGGCCGCATGCATACGGGCAAGAATCGCACTCCTCCGCCGCCTCCCCATCTCCTCCTTCACCATTTTCTCCACCTTCCGATGGCTTCCGGCGAGCCGCTTCCGCATATTACCCGCTGGTGGCTCTCCAAGCCTCCGGATACGGGCAAGGCCGCCGGTGCTTCACCAACCTCGCTTGGCCCGACGGAGCGCTTGCCGCCCCAAGCAAAGCGTAGGGTTCAGCAACTCGCCGCTTCCCAGCTCAGCTCGATGAGTGGCGAAGTTGCTCCACGCCGCATGGCGGCGAAGCACGCCGGGCACAGCGCCTGCCGCTGCCACGCCAGACAAGGCCACTGAAATTCGCGGTGGCCGCGCCTCCCCTGTTTGTGGGCGCCCTGTGCTCAGGCAGCGCATGCAGCAGAGACAAGCCGGTGCGTGGAGAGCGACCACCGGTGGCCAGCTTCCCCGTCCGCCGCCATCATCGAGGAGAAGTAGAACACGGAGGCCGCCGCCACTTGGGACCCATGAAGGCCACCGCCGAGGAGACGACCGCGGATTCGTGGTTTCTTTGCTGCTTGCCTCTTCCGAGGACCTTCACGACCCCGCAAGTGTCTCGACGGACATGAGGAAGACAAAGGGATCCATGGGCGGCCATTTAGAACTAAAATAAGTCTAGATATATCCATTTCTAGGACAAGTATTTCCTGACGGAGGAGTATTAATTATACAAGAGAGCCGGATTGGCACCTCTTAGTTCATGTAAATGTAATGAAATCCATCATGTTTATATGAAGATCCGCTTTTTATACGAAATCCTTCATGCTTATATGAAATCAGTCCGTGTTTGCACGAATTTCATCTGGTTGGTTAGAGTTGTAAAATGTATGATACCGGGCTTGATGTCGCCCTCCGCTGAAGGAAGCGGAGGAAATTTGCCACCGCCGCTGGAGATGCTCTTTATGTTGAAATAATAGAGTGACATCCAATCCATTTGAGTTAATTGCCTGTATGATTGTCCCTCTATAAAAGTTAATTGCATGTACAGGTACACGTGACTTGGTGGTGGCTACAGCTTCGCATGTAAAGTTAAAAAGAAACAAGTCCATCCTTAATATTCTAAGTACTGTGGGTTCCACTCACAAGACAGAGCGTAAAGAAGTATATATTAAATAAGTAGAGTAATATATAATATACAAATCTAAAGTTAAAAGACAGATTTTAACTCATGTCATCGCTATGTAGCATCCGCGCTAACCAGCCCAAGACATTTTTTTTGTAGACCATGCCGAGATATATCTCCATGTCTACTCTTATATATACTCCATTCGCTCCTAAATATTTGTCTTTTCAGATTTCAAATGGACTACCACATACGGATGTGTATGTAGACATATTTTAGAGTGTAGATTCACTCATTTTGCTACGATGTCTTTTCATGAAGGGGCCGATTTGTCCTTGATTTATTTATGAGGTATCCAGATGGCAATCGCACCGCCAAGAAAAGAGGGTAACATCAAAATTATGGACTACTTTTTGAGTATGTTGGTAAGGTCCGTCATAGTCACTTGTTGAAATCTCTAAAGATAATATTTCCTCCATCTCGAATATTGTCATCAAAATGGATAAAAGGAAATGTATCTAGACGTATTTTAGTTTTAGATACATCTATTTTTATCCATTTTGATGACAAGTATTTTCGGACGGAGGGAGTAGAAAACAGAGTTGGTGATGATGGTGCGTACATCCTGCAATATAGGCCGCCGGATTTATATCTAACGGATAGGAAAGAAACTATGGCAATTTTGCAAAAATATACCCACACGCCTCTCCACATTCACAAATAAGGCCTTCCTCATTCAGCCTTTTCTCTCACAAGATAAACTACTCATACAAATGCATCTTGATGTTCCATGCAACGCACGGGCAGCTAGCTAATTTCTTTAAAGTAGTTGCTGCGATAATTGGGTTGAAGTGATATGTTTTATGTCTGCCCCAATGATTTCAGATTCATTAGTATTCCCGCTCCAATAGATGACCCAACTTTATACTAAAGTTAGTACAAAGTTGAGTCATCTATTTTGGAATGGAGGAGTAGTAACAAAGAAAAGGTTGCCATGTCAAAACTATCACATGAGGCCGGTAAAAACAAGGCACACTGGGTTCAAGGTCATCACACTACAGTTGTGCGCGCGAGAAGTCTACATATCGAGGGGGCTACCGAAGCGAGGCACCGAGACACAATGTTTGAGAGAGAAACCAATTGATAGATTATGATCGATCGAGTTGTCACCCTTCCGCTGTCATTGTTGGGGGGGAGGAGAGAAAGACGACGAGAGTGTGCGCGGTAGGCACAGAGGCACAACTAGCGTAGTGTGTGTGTGTGTGTGTTTGAAAGAGGAGTCGATAGATTATTATCAAGATCGATGTGCCACCCTACTCCTTCAAAGCCGTAGTGTGTGTGTGTGTGTGTGTGTGTGTGTATGTTTGAGAGAGAATCCAATGATAGATTAGTATCAAGATCGAGGTGTCACCCTACTCCTTGGTGCCGTAGTGTGTGTGTGTATGTTTGAGAGAGAAGCCACCGATAGATTAGTATCAAGATCGAGGTGTCACCCTACTCCTTCGGTGTTGGGAAGTGTGTGGGGGGGGGCAAGTGACACTCACATATCTCTACTCTTATAAAAAACAGAGTTGGTGATGATGGTGTTCCTGCCATCCTGCAATATAGGCCATCCGATTTATATCCGACGGACATGAAGGAAAATATGGCAATTTTGCAAAAAGATACCCACACCCCTCTCCGTGATTTGCAAACAAGGCATTCCTCGCTCATCCTTTTCCCCACAAGATAAACTTCTCATACAAATGCATCTTGATGTTCCGCAACGCACATGGGCATCTTGCTAGTAGGGAGAAGGAGTTTGTGTGACACATATCTAGCTATATTAAGGGATAGGTAGATAGCATATGTGAGAGACATTATTATACTTTGAGACATTAGTGGCTGTGGGTGGGCGGAATTAAAGGGTGGGCGGTTAGACATAGAGAGCATGTGTGTTTCTCGTGAGAGACTTGTAGGACGGGTAGAAAGACTAATTTAACTCCCCGACGGAGGGAGAGAAATACATGAAGTGCGCTGCAGGTGATTCCGATGCCCACAGGGAAATGAGATATGTATGCGTGAGAGAGATTGCACAATTCATTCACGTATCACTATCTAGCGATCGTGGACGTGCATCGCTTGAACATAAGTCAATATCTACTTCGTATCGTGGCCAAAGGTACAATATCGATTCAACGCTATAAAGATTGGACACTCACATATCACATTTTTTTCTATTTAAATAAACCTTTTCAGTTGTGCATGCCAAAGTTACAGTGATGTTTCTTCAAACAACCAATGTAGCTATCATGCACATGCACCATTGTTACTCTTGCATTCAAATTCATTAGTCTTGGATGATTTAAGTTTCTATTTTGAAGTAATATATATGTAATATTCATATATGAATTCAACGGTTACGCAATTTATGAAATGGAGGCTATGTAATCATATGAGGTAACACTTTAAGTAGCTAACTACAATATCCATTTCTTTTGTGCTTCTACACTAACACGCCAATGCATTATGTTTAAAGTAAATAACCAATGGCACTAAATTATCTATTTACACGAGAAATACATAGGCTGAGCGCTTGATCCCTTTTTGTGAACGCCCACTACACCCAGACGATTGGCGCGCCTGTGAACGGTCAAGTTATCGGCGATCATCCCGAAGTTATTGTCTTTTTTCTAGGGTGGACTTCACACCGCTTATTAATCACGACGCGCCCCGTGTACACAGCCTAGCATGACCTTCCCGCTAGCACGGTCCAAAATTAGTTGAAACTGGATACGAACGATCCGCTGGCGGCAAAATCTCCCGCCTCCTTCTAAAATTTCCGCCACCTTAGTCTTTAGCATGCGAAATCCCCTTTGTCCTTGGTGCACGGAGACCAACAGCATAATACCGCCTCATCTACATGATAGGTCGGGCTGCTTTGGTAACTTCCGTTCCCCCACTACACGCCACCCCCATTTCTCTCCTCCTCCCAAAAACGACTAACTCCACAGCACCAGAGCATCTTACATCACGCCATCCGCATTTCATCGCCTCTTTCTCCTCCCTCTCAAACCCTAGACTGCTCATCCACCGCGCATTATAGCCCATTCATCGCCAACAAGGCCCACCTCACCGGATCTCGCTTCGCGCCGTGATCTACCCTCCCACCTCCCTAGAAACAAGTAGACTGCTCATCCACCACTGTATATCACAGCCCATTCAGTGCCAGCCTTTGTCCACGGCGCCGGATCTGCTTCGCCGGTATTTCGCCAACCGCCAAGATCCGCAGCGCTCATTCAGATTCCCCACCGAGACGCTTCGCCACACCCCCGAGCCACCCCACCGACGCCTGCCGACGGCCTCGATCCTCTTCGCCAACCTTCTCAACCCTACCGGAGGCGCTCACGACACCTTCCTCAACCCTACCGAGCCGCTCACGACACCAGCGCCAACCCTACCGAGTAGCTTCACTTATACCATTCTCAACCCTATCGGGCCGCTGGCTAACTCACAAGTCCACGGCCTCAGATCCGCTTCTCGATCCTCATCCAACCTACCGAGCAGCTTTTGACGCCTGGCCCACGGCCGCAGATCCGCATCGTCGACACCACCCTTAACCCAACCACCGGAGCAGCTTCGACGCCTCGCCCACGGCCGCAGATCCGCATCGCCGACACCATCCTTAACCCAACCACCGGAGCAGCTTCGACGCCTCGCCCACGGCCGCAGATCCGCATCGTCGACACCATCCTTAACCCAACCACCGGAGCAGCTTCGACGCCTCGCCCACGCATCGCAGATCCGCTGCTGACACCATCCTTAACCCAACCACCGGAGCAGCTTCACCTACGCCTCGCCCACGGCCACAGATCCGCTTCGCCCACACCGTAGTCCACCCTACCGAGCCGCTTCCACAAACACCCTACTTGACGGTTCTAGATCTCTCATCGACCCGACAGCCAGCCAAGCAGCGCCATCACCCTCGACGTTTCTAACCTGATTCCCACCATCTCGAGAGATGCTACACCCGCCACGGCCTAGGTACTTGTCACCTTTAAACCCGCCCAAAGATCACCGCCCGATGTACTTCAAATATACTAACCGGTCATCATACTCGTTATGCAGATGGCAAAACTACAAGGACGATGTTTCTTCCGATCTAATAGCTTGGCCAACCAAGATCCCGGATCGAGGCATTGCTATGATCTTGTAAGCGCTGCCTCTCTCTTGTATTGTTCTCGCGTCTCGCCAACGTGCTTTGCTAGGATTTTCACCAAGAATCCTTTGTGCGCATAATGATTTCTACCATCGGCTGCTAAATTAGATATGTAGATGTCATACATGATACTACCTCGCACTCTGCTCCTAAATATAAGTCTTTCTAGAGATTCCACTATAGGCTACATACGGAGCAAAATGAGTGAATCTACACTAAAATGCATCTATATACATCTCAGTATGTGGTCCATACTCGAATCTCTACAAAGACATATATTTAGGAACAGGGCAGACATTACACAAAATCGTAGGTGGCATGTAGGAATTCCAAGGCATTACATTAGGCTCCCTTAGAGTGCCTACCAGTCCAAAGATACAGAGTCATGGCTAGTTTATGGTACGCACACAATCGTTAATTGGTGGTTTAAATATGCAAGGGATATGCAATGTAGTATCATGTAGAGATGTCTGAAATTAGCCGTGTCAACTTGCGATAGGGTTACACAATGAAAAGTACAAGATGTATGTGGCAATTTCATGGAACATCGCAAAAAGGAGAGGCAGCGGTGAGCCTATATACAGGTGTTATGGTACGCCACTCCTCCATTGCAATCATCGTGACATGTTATTTGTATGCCGTTCTATTAGCCAAGTTTCTTAGGGACAGTTATTACGAAGTTATCCTAAGAAAATAAGCACCTGTGAATATAAGCTCCATGTAATACGCCAACCAGTTCTTTTCATTATGCTTTTCAGCTTATCTTTGGTATGATCATGGAAAGTCTAGATTGCATTATATATATTTTTCATTTTGCTGCACATATGGAAATTAATTTGACTTGCAAACATCACAAATTGAACCCAGCAGTAATTAATATGATAGGAAAATGACCATCACTATTTGCTCAAAATGCAAATACAAAGATACCATCTACTTGGCACAATCTACTTTGGTCAATGTTTTCCATAGAGATCCCATTGCCTAATTTAAACAAAGAACGATGACCCACATTTAAATGAAGAACAATTATTTGTTGAAATTGATGGTCCAAGTGGCTGGTTATTATCATATAGCAGCACCACCGAAAAGCATCATATAGCAGCAAAGAAGCAGCTCATAGCAACTCATCATACAAAGAGCAGCAGCAATGCAATTCATCATATACCAGCAGAGCTCATAGCAATTCATCCTTCAACAGCACCTCAAGGCCATGGCCTCGGGAGGAGGGGAGGGGAACAAGGTGCCTTCACACGCAGGTGGCATCACCAGAGAGTTGTGCAATGCCTCACTGGAGTAGTGCGTTGACTAACCACAAAGGAGCAGCTGCTAGAGACCATGAGAATGAGGGGCGGCGCCAGAGGGAGGAGCAGCCAGGAGGTTTGCCACTACCCGCCGGGCCATGTAGCCTAGCTGGACACAAGATCGCCGAGGACCAAAGCCAGAGGGGACCAAGGGCACGGCTAGCTGGAGGAACCCTAGTGTCAGAGGCGGGGGATCGAGGTAGAGGGAAAGGGGAGAGGAGATGCAAGCGGCATGGCAATGAATGCTTGCGTGTTTGTTTTACTTGAGGGTCAGTGTGACACAAAGTGCTAGCAGCTTGCATTTTGAGTGTAATATAGGCGCATAACAGAGTCATTTCACTATTCCCTTCCTTCAATTTTTAGTGAGGTTCTACCCAAACACCCCCTCCAAAGCTTAAATTAGTTAAGCCCAAGCCCATAACTCAAAAATGACTTCTTTACATCTTTTATGGCTTATTTTGACAATATACCCTAAAAGGCGGAATCGAATCGCCCTTAACCTGCAATTCAATTGTGCGTGTAATGATGAATCACTCCTGCCGCTATCTGTACATTTAGGCATCATCATACATGGCATAACCTAATACATGTGCTTTCCATTGTAGAATCTGAATATGCAATGTTTATGTTAGTTCATACGCTGCACATGATGTTTAAATGCCCCTTAAATCTGGTCACCAAGTGATGGTCTTTAAGCCTCCTTCTTTGCTTCTTTTCTTGATATGTAAGATTTGCTCACACATCTGCTCAATTGCTTGTTTGCATCAGCCAGCCATACTAGGACTGTTTGTTTTGATTACTTGTTGTTCTTGACCTAACACTCTAACAGAGCTTGTCAACGATTTAAACACTAAGGGCTGCTGTAGTGGGGCCTTGTCTAACTCATAGGTGAATAAAGGTTTGGTCAGACACTACAAGAGGGCTCTCCAAGAGTACCGGAGATCCAGTTCAAGGTATGCCTAGTTTTTACATAGTGCGTATATAGTAAATGCTCATTTCATTGTGTGCAAGTGCAAGAGATGCGGCATGTTTCATTATGTGGTGTTGTTTTGTTATAATCTCATCCTTTTGTGTTCACAGATCGAAAGTATGCATATTTATCTTCCAAGGAGACGAGTAACTAGTTTGTGTCACCTTGCGAGGGGGTGCAATGAAGATAAGATTGAGGATTTCAAGTACAAGATGTTAGGAAGGAGCCTTGCAAGAGAAGTAGGAGCTGCGCCGAGCCTCTTCAACCTGCTAAGGTAAGTCACCGATGCAACTCAACAGCTTCAATTCCTTGTTTGTTTCTGCATAGTTAATTTTTCTTTTCAATTGCTTTATTTGTCCTCACTTAATGAGATGCCCAAATAATTATGCCTGATGTTCGATACTTGTATCACTATTAGTTGACATAATTAAAGGCCTTACCATTTAATTACTTTGCCAAGTGTGCCTCAAGCTTTGAAGTCTATTAACCAACTATTATTGCATGAGGCTCACAATCTAGTTTATACTATGCTAATGATTGCATAGTTTTGCCTGCTGTAGTATGTTTGTATGAAACCCTCTCGCTGTTCATTATGCTCCCTAAGACTTTAATTGAGGTACGTAATGGCCAACTGCTTGCTTACTTATACGCAACGTGTTGTCTAAATTTGTAACTTGTCTGTGTTTTCGATTGGGCCCCAACATCATGCTCCTCCGTGAGCTAAGAGGGATTTCTGTATGTAGGCTGCATGACTATCTTTTTTATAATTTTAAAATATCACCGCTTATGCTTCATGACGGTAACATTTTTTTGTGAAAGTGACGGTAACATTATTGTTAGTCCTGTTTTGCCATGTAGTACAAAATAGTGTCTTGTTCGCTTCACTATTGTAACTATATTTTGCCCTAGTCATGTGTACTTACACAAACATTTCAGGATGAAGTGACATCAACACAAAAATCTGTGTGCAAAGGCGGCATGGCTGTTACCGAATGATTATGGATTGAATTGAATGTGCTGATGTTCTCGAGCATCAACTAGAGGTGGCAAGACAACGGTACATGATTGTCAACGATAATCAACAAGTTGAGACCGACATGCGTATTAGATGCAGGAGTCAAAAATGAAACAAGACACCGAGGTAACCATGAAGGAATTGAGATTTTGCAGACTGAAATTTGTGCTATCTCGAATCCGCCAATCCTATTTTCTCAAGAGATTATAGTTCAAATGGAGTTAAGTTGATGCACGCCCATGATGTATGAGCCAGATTTGCCAAAGGTATGTAATTTGTTGTTTGTGTATGCTTTATTATCACCGTGCTGCACTATAATGCCCAAAGGTATAATCGGCTGTAATTTCTTTATTGTATAGTGTAGGATTATTCTACCTTTCTATGCCTTGATCTCTTTGTTGTATAGTGTATGCTTTTTAGAGGTGATAGTATTGAGTAGGATAATTCTTTGAATATGCTATATCGCTCAAACGGGGCCAACTCGCCCGACCATGGGCCTTCTACGCCTCGTAGGATCCATGGGCCTTCTACGGTCGTGAGGATCCATGGGCCTTCTACGCCTTGCAGATCCATGGGCCTTCTACGCCTCGCAGTGTCCATGGGCCTTCTACATCTCGCAGATCCATGGGCCTTCTACGCCACGTAGGATCCATGGGCCGACTCATTTATGGGTCTTGTACTGGCCTTTAATGGGCCGTAGACGGGCCTATAATGGAAATCGTGCGTTTTATTGGCTGACCATAACGAGACGTTAATAGGCCGTATTTGGTGATGCTATGAAAATGGCCCAACAAACTAACGGACCACAAACGGGCCGACTGTAACGACGGGCTGAATTTGGCCCACAAGCGTAAAATGACAAGAACGGGCCGTAAGTAACCGAATGTCGCAAATAAGCCCAAGAATAAATGGGCTCGAGAAGGCCGAAGATAACATGGCTGTAAACGCCCAACTAAATAATGGGCCCTTAATGGGTATAAAGCGATACATCGTTCATTACGGGCCGCCACCACGGGCCGTTAATGGGTCTAAAGTAATACATCGCTCATCGCGGGCCGCCACCACGGGCCGCTAATAGGCCAAGAGTTACATAGGGCCTCATATGGGCCGAAGACGCCATGGGCCATACATGGGCCGGCGAAAACGGGTCGAATCATATTGATGGCCCAGATGACGCCATCGGGCCTAAATCGGATAGGGCGAACGGCCTTGGGTTAGTGGGCTGTAAATGGGCTATATGCTAACATGCCGCTAATGTGCTTTCCATGGGCCGCCCGCCACCTTGACCAAGTCAAACGGGCCGCCTTTTCACAGAATGGGCCTCATACATGTGCCATGTGTCGACATATCATAGGCGCTTTCCGTCCAATGAGTGGATGACATCTGTCCCAACAATGAGCCGACATTACAGTTTTCTCCAGCCAATGATGATTTTACACGGAAAATCCCCATTGGTGGGGCTGTTAACGGGTTATTGATCCAAAACCCGACCCGATAGCTTAACGGCGTTCGCTACTTGCGGATGCCACGGTCGGTCACCCTTGACGAAAAGCACTTCGGACGCTACGATTTATCGTCATGGAAGTGGACACTTCCGTGATGATAATTTTGGTAATGTCATTGAACACTTCTACGACAAAGACAGTATGACTATCTCGATTCTTTCATAAATTTGTCATGGATGTACATGCATGACAAAAACGCGACCCATCGTGACAAACACGTATCATCACGGAAGTGTATTTTTTGTAGTGAAATGAGCTCGATGATGATAAAGCTCGCTAATCCTTGACCGCTATGGAGGAGATCAGCAGCAGGCCATCAAGAGATAGATGGCGGTTGAACCAGAGGGTTTGGGGATGGACCACTTAACCCGTGATATGGCCCGCGTGAAGCCGCTTGGTGGGACGAGCTTGATGTCCCAGCCAGCTTTCCCGAGATACGCAATATGCTAGCCTGGCCGACACGAAGCCTTCGGCATGGCAATGTAGTCAACGCCTTCGCCGCTTCCGCGCGACGCAGTTGCCCGGATCGACAAAGTCGGGCGAACGGCGACCACCTCGCTAACGCCCGCCGCAGAGGCCATGATAAACCTCTTCTTGATCGAACGCCATTCTGCCCCCGAGATACGTGGTCGAGCTTTGCCAGACATTCTCGAGAATGGGATGTGGATCTAATGGGAGGGACACCGCAGACCTCATCTAAAACTCGGGGAGTGGGGTGACGGTATGGGAATCGCTGGATAACCTGAACTTTATTATCTAAGCTAGGAGGAACGGGCACCGGCAGGGTTATAGCAAGCGCCATGGCGGGACGCGAACTAGGGTTCGAAGGGGGGAGGGGCGGGTGGGGGACTGTGGAGGGGGGTGGTGTTTGAGGATACGCCGTGGCTACTGAAAATTTTTAGTAATGATGGGTGGAGATGGTGGTGGACGAGGGAGGGTGACGGTTCAAATACCTCGGCTACTGCAATTTTACTATAAGGTCGGTGCTGGAGGAGTGTGGGTGACGGTTGAAGTACGGCGGCTTCTAAAATTTGGGTAAAGGAGTTGATGCGGGGCTGGAGTGCCCAAGATCGTACACGGTCCAATAACAATATATGTGTATGATAATAAGGAAAAGTGGCACGGATCCACCGATTTTTGCAACACTCTAGGTGGGTACTTTGTTTTTTATATTTCTAGCTAGCTGGTCTATCGCACACGGTTCGTCCTAATCTCCAAATAAACTTGCTCGCTTTTTAGCTTCCACATGTGGTGGTTTTACAACGCACTTGCATCGCACATGGTTAAGCCAGCACTTCCACCCTTGCTCGCGCTATGCGGTCATGGTGATTTCAGCGACTTGCATCGCACATGGTTGAGCCAGCATTTCCACCTTTGCTCAAGGCTATGCGGTCGCAGGATTTCAGCAAGACTTGCATCGCACGCGTTGAGCCAAGACTTCCACCTTAATTTGCTCAAGGCTATGCCGCCGTGGTGATTCACATCGCACTTGTATCGCACACGGTTAAGATATTATACCCCGTGTCCATTGAGGGTCATCAGAGTCTTTGCAGCAAAAAATAACGTTCACGGTCGTGGTGATTCACATCGCACTTGTATCGCACACGGTTAAGATATTATACCCCGTGTCCATTGAGGGTCATCAGAGTCTTCATAGCAAAAAATAACGTTAGGGAGGGTCAAAAGACAGCCACACCAGCATGTGGCCCAAATATATATGAGTGAAAAGGGTTGTATGTGATGTTCAAAATTCCAATGCACAACTTTGACCCCACGGGCCCATGGTTGGGCGCGTCATTGAAGATCAATGATAGGGGCCAAGTCAAGAACCACCGAAGTGGCCAAATATATGTACTAATATTGGGGATGTTTAAAACTTTAAATACACAATGCATAACTTTTGTGGCACGTGCCTCGCAAACCCGAAGCACCCTAACAACCACCTAGCTAGGATATATATAATGACATAATGTCGCACTCTATCTAGGATGCTTGGCCCACCACCTCCCACTTTGTGTCACGGGCGGATGCACGTAATGATCGATACTTTGGTCATACATGCATGTCGCCATGACCTACCATAAGACGGACCAATGAATCTTTCGCTTGGTCAAATGATAGTTGTTGTTGTCGATAAATCGCTTGGGCCAATAGATTGAACCATCATAAACATCGCACGAGAGGGACCACAAACCAGCACCTCTTGCATGCAGCCCAAAATGATGTAATGCTGGGAAGGTGACATGTGTTTTCAATATAGAATAATGTACAATTTAGATGTGGTGCCTACCTCTCGATACAGCATAACAACCATGAAGGCAAGGTAGTTAAGGACTAGATATGTACGCAGGGTTTGATGTAGGTCAACCCAGAATCCGAGCATGTGGGAGGGAATCTCGGCAACGCATGAGCTCGAGCTTTGGTTGATCGACATTTGACGGTGACCGCACTAACATGAACTAGGAGGAATCCATTCATGGACAACACATACCCCTCATTATCGGTCAAAGGATGATATATATACACGCTGGAGCCCACAAATATCTGTGGTCATCACAAAAACTACACAAGGGAGACGTGGTCGATCGAAGACCTCAGATACACCGTGATGCACCCAAAATATGTATGGGTACGATGGTGTATGATGTGTTTAAATCCCAAATGCACAACTTCGATGGGCCACGCCAAGCACGCTATAAACCGAACACCGCATCCGACTCCAAGCTTGGTTCAATACCTATGATGTCGGCTTCCCAACTTCAAGCGGCAGCTGGGGGTTCGCCCCACGCAAGCGCCAAACTTTATTTTGTCTAGCATGGGACACACACACACACACACATATATATATATATACATCTATACATCTATACACCTATATAGTGTGTAATAACTATGAAAGTTTCTTGTTGGATGAAGCCAATCCGATGGTACAAAGATGGCAAATCCGAGCACTACTGCCGTTGGATATCATCTACATTCCACCAGATTCTGCCACATGTACAATCTAGAAGACTCCATGGTTGAACTTAAGCATAATGCACAAACCTCAAAACACAAGCACTTCTCCTTTGTTCTCTAGAATCTTCCATATCTTAATTGCCCAAACTTTTTTTCTAAATGAATTGTCACTTTTTGTTTTTACCTTTACAATGCACAATTCCATGAATCTTAAAATAGTTTTTTTATAAAACTAATTGATTTTGGATGAGATGAACTATTAAAAGAACATCTACATCATGCATATCTGGGAGAAGAGGCGGGAAATCGATGAAAGGAGTGGCGAGAGACGGTAGCCTGTTTTGAGTGAAAACCTAGTAGAGAAGGAAGCGTGAGCTACACGACGCATGCGCACAAAGGCTTACCCATGTAATCGCATGTGCCGTCGAAGGGCCTGTGGTTGTCGCTTGATCCGGCAAGATCCAACGGTGTACACGTATGATCTGTGGGGTTTGGGTTCTGCCACGTAACGCAGGACTCAGATCACAAGACAAGGCGGGGGGATATCATACGAAACCAACATTCGGTGGAAACCGTGAAAACCACGAGAAAGATGTTTTGAAGTTTAAAATTAAAAATGCGGATGTTAAGAGGATGATGTTTATACAAAAATTTCGTTGAACACATTAAGAGATGTGAGCTATGAAAAGATAAAATCAGTGTTGAATAGTGCCGAATAGTAATGTCACTATTCATGGCAGAATTTGTCTTTTTCATAGCTCACATCTCGTAATGTTTTTCGACTTGAAATTTTGTGTCCCAATAAAACATCACCTTCTTGACATCCCACATTTTTTTTCAGATTTTTATGAAACTTTAAAATATGGTTTCCACGAAGTTTTCTTTGAATATCGGCTTTCGTGAGTGAACCATGTGCTATTTGAAAACATTTCGTGAGAAGAATCTCGGTTTTAAATCCTCAGAATCCAAAACTAAGCTGAAAATCGTGAAACCTACCATGGTGTCACCACATTGCACTTATATGTCGAGGAATTTTTTCGTCCATTGTATGCAAGTTTTATTACAAGCCTCTTACAAACTGGAGCTTCTCTCAAAGAAGCCTCATGGTTCCGATAGGGAAATGTGTCCCCCTTGTGGGTGAAACGTAATCACTGCCTCTTTTCACCTTGTATTTTCTTCCACGGGCGACATGGAATGACATGATATCCGTATGAAATTTAAACTTATTCAGGGTTCATTTGGCCTTTTATACACTAATTGAGTTTCCTAGGCATTTAATGTCCATAATTCAAATCTGAACTACAAATACATGCTCCAGCCACCAAAATGGCTAGAAAATTTATACATGTGTCCTTGGGTGCATGTTTAGGTCCCATGCCAGGAATGGGAACGAATTACAACCGTACTGGTGTCATGGCTCGTACTCAAACATTTCGAATCTCGGTTTTTAAGTCCCCATAAAGGTGGCATGGTGTCGCGTCATGGCACATATATGTCATGGTAAAAACATTGTCCAATTTGGGCCAAGCTTTATTACAAACCTCTTACAAAAACTGGAGCTTCTCTCAAAGAAGCCTCGTGGTTCTGATAGGGAAACGTGTTCCCCTTGTGGGCGAAACGTAATCACTGCCTCTTTTCGCCTTGTATTTTCTTCCACGGGCAACATGGAACGATAGGATATCCGTGTTGAAATTAAAACTTATTCAGGGTTCGCTTGACCTTTTTATACACTAATTGAGTTTCCTAGGCATTTAATGTCCATAATTCAAATCTGAACTACAAATACATGCTCCAGCTCACCAAAATGGCTAGAAAAATTATACATGTGTCCTTGGGTGCATGTTTAGGTCTCATGCTAGGAATGGGAATGAATTACAACTGCATCGTGTCCTGCTCGTCCTCAAACATTTGAAATCTCGGTTTTAAGTCCCCATAAATCTTAAACTCACCGTAAAGTTATCAAAGGTGGCATGGTGTCACGTCATGGCACATATATGCCGTGGTAAAACATTGCCAATTTGGGCCAAGCTTTATTACAAACCGGAGCTCGTCGAAGAACCTCGTGGTTTCGAGGGGAAACGTGTCCCTCAGGGCCAAACGATAATCGCCCCTCTTCTAGCCTCAGATTTTCTTATACACATGACACGGAACAACCGGAGATTCACGCTGAACATTGAAATTATTTAGGTTCGCTTGACCTTTTTATTCATTAATTGAGTTTTCTAGGCATTTAATGTCCATCATTCAAATCCAACTACAAATACATGCTCCAAAGGCACCAAAATGGCTAGAAAAATGCACATGTTTCCTGGGGTGCATGTTTAGGTCCCATGGAACTAATGGGAACGAATTCAATTGTCTCGCTGTCCTAGCCTGGCCACAAACATTGTGAATCTCGGTTTTAAATGTCTCAGATATCCAAAACTCACCAGAAATCATGAAACTTGGCATGGTGTCACTACATGGTATATATAATTGTCCAATTTGGGCTAAGTTATATTACAAGCCTTTTACAAACCGGAGCCTGTCGCAACTCTCGTGGTTCCAATAGGGAAACATGCCCCTCTTGTGGACGAAACGATAATCGATGCCTCTTCTTGCCTTGAACTTTGTTTTCTACACGCAACATAGAATAACAGGTGTCGGGCTGAAATTTGAAACTGTTCGGGGTTCGTTTGGCCATTGTATATATATATTACTAATTACTAAGTTTTCTATGCATTTAATGTAGTCCATAATTCAAATTTGAACTACAACCACATGCTCCAAAGGAAGCAAAATGGGTGGGAAATCGTACATGTGTCATTGTGTGCATGTTTAGGTCTCGCTTAAGAAATGAGAATGAATTACAAACTTGTCGTCATTCCGAAACAATGAGAATCTCGGTTTTAAATCCCAAGAAATAAAAAGTCACCCAAAAAACATGAAACTTAGCATGGTTTCATGACATGGCAATCACATATATGACGTGGTAAAAAACCGCCTAGTTTGAGAAGAGGCGCACACATTAGTAGCCATCAAGTCCTTTTTGAAACAAAAAGATGACACGCTAATATTGCAAGCGGTTGTATTTTATTTACCGGTCGAAATTTAACCATACTCGTGGCATGCGGCAGCTGTTTGATTAGACGGACGAGCGCGAGAAGTCCACCATACAGGTTCGACGGACGCGCGAGCAAAGTCTCGGCCAGAGACAGTTCGACGCGAAAGCATGCGAAAGCAGAAGGCCGCCATGCTCACCGGAAGCGAGCTCTTTGACCTCCATGCACCAGCCGCCGCCTCGCCTCGCTTCACAACTTCTCCATTAATGGGTTAATTAAAGCACCTGACGGAGGGTGTTTGATTGTGATCCCATGGAGGCATTTATGCTTGTTCGTTTTCAACTCAGATTCCGCCTTAATTTAAATTGCCACATAGGGCAACGGATAATACTAACACAAATAATATGGCAACGGATAATACATTGACAAATTTACAATGGCTAAGATAATAATTGTCTTACATATTCTGATAATTTAAATGCCACATGCAGCAAAGCCCTAAGACACGGAGGCAAGAGAAGAAGGAAATTTCAGACAATGATCCGGGTCGCCATCGCCTCTACTGCCGATGGATCGCTGGGTGGCGAAATCCTCCAGCTCCTTCAATTCTCACGACTTTGCTTGAAAGCAGCCACGGATTCCTCCACCTCGCCGCTCAAGGCCGATCCGGAGCTTCCTCGCCACCCATCGCCTCGACGACGGCTTTCAGCCACATCTCCGAGGCACCGCCTCGCTCATGCAGATCTTCCAGCCGCTGGCCTCCTCCTCCTTCTCGAGGACCAACTTGAGGAGCTTCGATTGTCATCCATGATTTGCTCGACGAGGCTGGTCGCCTTTGTCAACCGAGGCATCGCTGATCTTGAGCAGCTTCATCAAGCCGCTGACCAGCTCCTATCGCAGAGTGACGCCAGCAGAATGTTGTCGCCGCCGCGGCGAATTCAGGAACGCCGCTCGTCGCGATGGCCGACGCCGTGAATGCGCTTTATGAGAGCCCTCGCGTCCCGTGAGAGCTCGCTCGAGGGCTCATGCGCGCCGACATCTCTCGCTGCGACTGCAGCTTCACAAGGGACCTCTCTAGTGATTCCGCTGCCTTGGTCTTTGCTGCCTGGTTATATGTCCACCCTAAACTCCTCCTACCGCTCATGGCGGAATGACTTGACAGAAAAACCAGTTTTGTGGGTGATGAGGAGAGGAACCGTGAAGTAATTTTCAAGTGGGTAGTTTTTATAGCCCGTGCTAAGTGTGTACACATATTAGTTTGATAGGTGTGAACAGATTTGCAATTACTTATTGCATTGTAATCAGCAATGTAACGAGAAACAAGGTCAAAATTCATTGATGGCGTAAGGTTGACCACGTGGTTGCTCGCTGCTGAGGCGTCGCGCGCCTCGCCTCAAGGCCTCAAGGCCTCGCCTCGCTGCTGAGGCAATGTTACAATGGCAACGGTTAATAATTTTAATAATTGTCTTACATATTCAGGATAATTTAAAATGCCAAATGAGGCAAGGCCCAAACACTCACGACCTACATATGCACACAATTATAATAAAATATAAGCTAAAAGGCTTAGCCGGGCGGCCTTCCGACGATGGTCTTCTCGGCCCATGATCAGCATAGCACCCTTGCGCCGCTCACCTAAGTGTCCCGACCGCCCACCCACGGAGCTTCTAGCGCTGGGTGGCTTTTGGGCTGCCGGGCCTCTTCCAGAAGAGGTTGATAGCGCAATCGCGCGATGACAACTCCGTGGAACCGCCCCATTTCCATTTCTCCGCCTCGTAGCAAATTCACGATCACTTGCATCCTCAAGATATCACGCTGGTGATGTTCTACTGCCGGGACGCCAACTCCGCCAAGGATGCGCCGAGCCTGCCACCACATCATCGGGATCGAGGTTGACACGGCTGCCACGGCAATGATGAAGCTGCAGTGCCTTTGTCTTGACTCGAATCGCAGAGATCCTCTCGCCCATTCCTTGCGGGGAATCAGCTCGGCGAGTACCGTGACGGCGGTTCTTGGGTGGGTCGTCGATCATGGCGCCGAGCAGCTCGATCTTTTGCACGGTGGATGGCAAACTGCTCATCAAACCTCCTCGCAATATGTCGATTGTGCTCCCAAAAACTATGACGCCGATATCGCTGCCGATGGGCTATGGTACCGCGACCGCCGATGAAGCTTTTGCTCATCGACCGCTCCGCCGCTTCCTCGCCAAGATAACATGTAGGCGCCGACGTCAAGCTTTGGTCGTTGCTTGGCATGCTTGGAATAACTAATGGTAGATGGGTGAGGATTTGATCTTCGCAGAGTGTCGCGCGCGGCGCTGTCACCGGGTTATATGGAGCAAGCCGCATCGGTGGCGGCAAACCCGTGAGGGAATAGGCGGATTCTAAAATTCATACATGTGGAGCGCGGAAGCATTCAATGAGCGCCGAAAGACTAAGTGGAGCACATACACAACACGTAATACCATATCCGGTACACGGTTATTTATCACACAAGTGTTAGCATAAGGAAAGGCATGTGTAACTTACTAATCATCGCACACGAGTAATCGCAAACGATCGTAGCGATACTCCTACCAAGCGCAAGAAACTAGTTTGCATTTTAAAGTTTTTGTACACACGTAATCACACACGAACTAATCAGATTAACCATCCGTGGTTGTAAATTTCATCGCAAACAGTTCATTCGAAGTCGGCTGTTTGCCACGATCACACACATCTTGTTGTTGAAACGCTTCGCTGTATTCGCTAATCGAAAACAGTTCGTCCGAGTGAACCGCATGCCCTATATCACACACACCTTGATCTCGCTAATCGCTTATGTTGCACTCCCTAATAGCAAACGGTTCATCGGAGTGAATCAGATGCCGAGTATCGCACACATATTGATATGGCTTCCGCTTCGTTGTTCTCGCTCATCGCAAACAGCTCGAACGGGTTAACCATGTGCCCTACATCGCACACGCAACTAAAATCCAAACGTGTTTGATGCGCCCTCCGCCGCAAATGATTTATACATTTCGACGGTTTTCATACACCACCGCTTGTGATTATGGCATCGCATACAATTTCAAGGGTCTCGATCGAGTGTCGCTGCTAACAAAGATCCCGCAGAGTGCTGGTAATTCGCTACCAAGCCAATATTATAACTCCATATGAGCATAACTCGACATTTCTAGTAATCCGCTATCAAGCCAGATATAACTTCTTATGAGCACAGCTCAACCTATTTGGAGGCATGATGCCCGTCAAAGGGACCAAAGAAAGTCTGTTGCACAAAGACAACTCAAACATAGGTACCCGCCTCGACTGCTCAAAATACATCCCTTGGGGCCCCGAGTCATAGAACATAGCTTTGATAACCCTTTTGGTTTGAAACGCCAAGATATTTTGATTGCACCATTGAATCATGCGCTTATAAATCGCTGGATTGTTACCTCCCCGAGTATGGCAATGTAAGCCAGCAGTATAAATCAATCCTACAGGTATATTTTCTTGGTTATATAAATATGCAATGTTTGATAACCCGCCCTGGATTTTGACTTTAAGTCGCCAGTATGTTTAGGCTTGAATGGCCTTAATGCTAGTCTTTTCTATAAATGCATAACACTATATTATGTTTGGGTTGTTACCCGCCCTGGCTTTTGATGTTAAGTCACCAGGGCATATGTTGTTTAAACTCTTTATAGGATTTGCAGAGCTATGACTTACATAAATGATTAAGTTCCAACCCAAGCGTCATCAAATATTGAAGTTGGTGTTTCAAAAGGGTTATCAATTATTGATTTTCACAAAGGCTATAAGCCGCCGGGTTACGAAAATCCCGGATTACAATGGATGTGCATTAAGTCGCCATCGGCCAAGAGCCATTGAGTATTTAAACTCCAGATTTACTTGTCAACCGATAAGGTATTCAAATCTTTAATAGCAAAACTTGGCTGGATTGTCATGATGATATTGAATGATTGAGGTTTTCATACTGGATTATATTATTCAAATCTTGAATAGCTAACATGGCTGGATTTTTATTATGATTATCAATAACCAAGATTATGATTGAGGTTTTCAAAGTCGCTTCAAAAAGAATGGCTATTATTTTATCAATGGATATGATTTATTCTACAATGGAAGGAATAGTCCCGAGTCACCGCAGCATACGACCCAAAGACTTGGGGGCTACATTATTCAAATCATGATTATACTAAATATGGAAGTCCCATGTCGCCGCAAGCATGCACCATGACACTTGGGGGCTAATGCAAGGTCATTTTTATTTATTGAAGACCCGACTCATCACATCATAATGAGCCGCCCTTGGGGCTACCAATTGCTACCGCAAAAAAAAATCAAGGTACACAAGCTTTAATCCATTATATTGAAGGGTCCACCGCTTAGTTGGTAGAGTACAAAGCTCTTAACTTTGTGGACGGGGTTCGAGCCCCATGATGGGGTTACATCATATGATGATATTTTCAATGAAGTATATATATATATATATATAGAAGTCCCACCAAGATTATTCATCGAGCTGGCCCTTGGGGGCTACACGTGGTTGTTCAAGTCTACATGATCATATCTACAAAGTCCCCGCCATTATCTGATAATGACCCGCCCTTGGGGGCTACACTCGTTGAAGTTTTTATGAGCATATAATTATAAGTCCTGTGCTGCTGCAAGCATGACAACCCGCACTTGGGGGCTACATATGTGGAATATTCAAGGGGCACGGCGCTACCATCACCGGGGCTGGTGAGGTTCTTCTTGAGGTATTGAAGGTCAGCACAACCTCCTGAGTCCACTCGAACGGGCCCTTCTTTTCATCAGCTTGAAGAAAGGGAGAGCGCCCCCCAGCTTTGGACATGAAGCGCCCGAGCGAGGTCACGAGCCTGCCACCTTCAGATCTCCTTGAGGGTTTGCGCGGACTCATCCTTTATATGGCTTTGACTTTCTCTGGTTGGCTTCAATCCTCTCAGGCGACACTGTGAAGCTCAAGATCTTGCCGATGTGACACCAACACACATTTCTCTAGGTTGGGCCGCAGGTTTACCTTGCGCAGTCGGGCGAAGTCTCCTCCTGTGTCCTCGATAAGTGTTCTCGCCCCAAGATTTCACCACTATATCGCCGACGATGCCTTGGCATTCCTCCCGAGCTGCTGGCCCAAGGCGATGTGCATTAGTCACCGAAGGTTGCTCCAAAGATCATGTAGCCCAAAAGGCATGCACGTAGTAGTACACCCACATGGGGTCGAAAAGCCGCCTTCTCAACGCATCGCACCACCATCTTGATTTCGTGATAGCCCGAGAAGGCGCCCAGAAACATAGGGCGGTTTGGTTGCCTAGGTCATACCAGATGCATAGTATCTACCATGCTGGCTGAGTCTAGCCAGCTGATCTAGTGCAACAAGGAACCGACATGTTTGTTTGGTTGCTTGTAAGCCGTGGGAGAGGTTGACCGAGATGCATGTTTGGTAGGTTGTACGAGAGAATTAGTGAGCTGCTTCCCAAAGCACGCAACACGACAGGATAGAAGAGGGAAAATTGAACGCCGCTACGCGGCACTATGGCGCTGCCCGTGAGGCCGCCGACGAGGCTGAGCATTGTGGTGGTGTTTTTCCGATGGAAACTCGCCCCCTCCCATGCCCGACGGCCATGCGCTGCCGCCGCTTTCCTTCCAAAGAGGCTGCACGCCTCGATGCCTCCCTTTATCGATGTTCACTACGCAACCTTCTCCTTGTAGACGTTGTTGGGCCTCCAAGTGCGAGGTTTGTAGGACAGAGCAAATTTCCTCAAGTGGATGACCTAAGGTTTATCAATCCGGGAGGCGAGGTTGAAGATGGTCTCTCTCAAGCAACCTCGCAACCAAATAACACTACAAAAAAAGACACATCCGTGACATTTTGGGCCGAATAAAATTTTTTCCTGTCATACATATGACACTTCTATGACGATAATTGTCACAAAACCCGTATCATTAGATGTGGTGGGCCTTACTTATGACAAAAAATCATGATGAAAATGGGCTTTTCGCCCCGGCGGCCGAGACGCAGATGCATGAAATTTTTGGACCGCCCATGACGAAAAAAACCGTGGTAGAAGCGAGGGGAGGAAAATTTTGGGAGTTCCCTTGTTATCGGGAGGTCAGGCCGAAGCTATGCGTGTTTCTTCAGACACGATGCGCTGCGGTGTGCGAGGCGCTGGCTCTAATCAACCCGAAGCGAGGCGTTGGGCTCTAGCTGAACCCGAAGCGACAGAATCCGCAGTTACGCTACATCAACCCGAGCGATCGATCGATGGTTGTTAGCTGAACCCGACGAGCGATTCTTCGCCATCGCTGCTAATCAAGCCGATCGATTGATGAACAAAGGAGCGCTATGGGGGTTGGGTGGATGAACAAGGAGCGATGGCGCGTTCTCCGGATGAACGAGACCTCGTGGTGGAGGGCTGGATGAACAGAGACGGTGGAGGGGTGCCCGTGGAGGGGTGGTTGTACAGGACCCCATGGTGTGGAGGGCTGGATGAACAGTAGACGGTGGAGGGGTGCCCGTGGAGGGGTGGTTGAATAGTAGCCGGTGGAGTAGCGAGGGTGGAGGCTGGATGAATAGGAGCCCGTGGAGGCTTGAGGAGGTCGATGGTGGAGATGAACAAGATCCCGTGGAGTCCTGCTTATGCACGCCACACCCTTTTCGATGAACAGACCCTGTTGACCGTAGGAGGTCTGCTTGGTCCGCTTTGGCGGCACGCCACAGCCCTCCCGATCAACAGACCCCTGCTTCACCATAGGAGGTCCATTTCATCCATTTTGTGGTACGCCACACCCCTCCCGATCAACAGGACCTGCTCCAACGAGGAGGTCCATTTCTCCGCTTTGGCAGACGCCAGCCTCGCTTCCATCGCCTGCTCCGGCCCAAGCCTCCCGGCGAACACGACCACGATTCCGCTCCGACCTAGCCGGGTTGGTTCCCACGCTGCCTGCTGTTCTCCCGATGAACACGACGATTCTGCTGCCTCCCATGAACACGACGCATTCCGCTGTTCTCCCCATGAACACGACGCATTCCGCTGCTCTCCCATGAACACGACACATTCTGTTGCTTCCCATGAACACGACGATTCCATTGCCTCCCATGAACACGACGAGGATGTTGTTTCTCCGCTCCGACCCAGCCATGTACAAGATCCCCGGCCGACGATGCGCGAAAGTAGGCGCTCGAGACCCCGCCAGATGTACACATATGTGGTCAGATTTTCTTTCTTGCACCCTCGTCACCGACATACGCAGTACATGCTACGCGGCCGCTTACATCCACTCAAAGATATATGTACGCATATCGCTCATGACCGAATGACAACGCCACGCACGCTCGACCAGGTGGGTCCCGACCGCCGTGCACTTCCTTGCGTGGAAGATGTAGTTGGTGGGTCCCAGCAATGGGGCGAATCGCTTTTTTGCCCGGACGCACTTCCTTGCGTATAAGATGTAGCCAGGGTCCCAGCAATGTGGGGCGAATCATTTTTTGTCCGGACGCACTTCCTTGCGCATGAAGATGTAGCTGGTGGTTCCCAGCAATGGGGAAACATTTTTTCGTGGAAATACGGTGGCCTGTTCGGTGGGTCCCTCTGTTAGGTGGAGGAATCATTATTTTGCGCTGTAATAAGGAGGCACTTCCTTGCTGCGCCATGGACCAAGCTGCCACCTCTCCACGCACAAATCCACGCCCGATGGAAGTCGCCTGACCACTTTGACCACGCCAAGACCGAGAGCACCACCGCTGTGGACGACGGCGAGGACTAGGAAGGGGACGACTCAGAGCCGAGGAAGACGCAGCAAAGGGATGCCCACGCCAAGAGGAGTACGAGGGTTCACTAGTTCGTCTGTAGTGAGGTCTGCTGCCGCCAGAATAACAGGGGTGTCGGTGAGTAGAGGGATGGCCTGGCCAGCGTGGAGTAGTAGGGCGTGAGGCTCCGCTGCATCACAGCCGCCACGGAGGCAGGAGCACGCGCACGACCGGGCGCTGGTTTGGGCGGCTAGAGCAAGAAGACCAGAGGTTGAAGAAGCACTACAACCGCTGGATGAACATCAGACAAGAATGTGAGCTAGAATCGCTCATATTGGTTGTTGACAAAGCCTCCATCCCCATTAACTTGGTAGGCCCACAACTCAGCCTCCCACTATGCTGGGTTCCACCGGGTGGGGAGTATTCATTTTGTGCTTAATAAGGAGGCACTTCTTGCGCGAAGATAGCTGGTGGGTCCGACATGTCACGGGTGGCATGTTATTTTCGCAATATGTAGGTTCTTCCGTGGGTCCCGATGTCGTGGAGGAATCATTATTTTGCGCGAATAAGGAGGCATTTCAGGTGGGCGTCAGGACTCACTGTCACCTCTCCACGCACAGCCTACTTCGATGGTGTCGCTCGCTGACTATGTTGACCACGCCGCCGAAAGCGATCCAAGGTGGTGGACGACGGCGAGGCCCCTGACAGCAACGAGCCGAGATGGGAAGACACGGAGTAGAGTCAGAGACTGAGAGGTGTACGAGTGTTAATCGTTCTAGTGCGTGTGGTTCGGCAATGGTGGAGAAGAACAGGAGGTGTGGAGGGTGGAGGGATGGCCTGTCCAAATGTTCGAGTAGTAGGGGCGGTGAGGCCTCTGCATCGCAGCCGGCCATGGGAGGCAGGAGCACGGACACGATCGGGCGCTGTTTTGGGCGGCTAGAGCAAGAAGACCAGAGGTTGAAGAAGCACTACGGCCGCTGGATGAACATCATACAAGAGAGGTGAGCTAGAATCGCTCATATTGACTAAGTTGACAAAGCCCTCCGCCTCCGCCAACTTGGTAGGCCCACAAGTCAGCCTCCCACTATGCCGGGTTCCACCGTGGGGGAGTATTCATTTTTTGTGCGTAATAAGGAGGCACTTCCTTGCATGCGAAGATAGCTGGTGGGTCCGACATGTCAGCTGGTGGCACGTTATTTTCGCTGAACATCGAGGCCCTTCCGGGATCCCATATGTCGTGGAGGAGTCATTATTTTGCTGTAATAAGGAGGCATTTTGTGTGCGCCATGGACCCAGCTGTCACCTCTCCACGCACAATCTACTTCCGATGGTGTCCTTCGCTGACTATGTTGACTACGCCGCCGAGCGATCCAAGGTGGTGGACGACGGCGGCCCCTGGACAGAACGAGCCGAGATGGGAAGACGGGAGTAGAGTCGAGACGGAGAGGTGTACGAGGGTTAATTGGTTCTAGTGCGTGTGGTTCGGGCAATGGTGGAGAAGAACAGGAGGTGGAGGGGTGGAGGGATGGCATGGCTAACGGTGAAGTAGCGCTCATAGCGGCGCATAAGGTAACCGCAAGCAGCAGGAGGCGAGAGGTGGTCCTCAAGGGCAGCGCTGGAGGAAGAAGACGAGATATTGAAGATGGATGCCGGTCGTTGGATGTAAATCCAACGGCTAACATGTCGTAATCATTTGTTGACTAAATTGACAATGACTTCATGCTGGCTTTCACCTATTGGCCCACATTTCAGCCTCCAAAAATGTGGCACGATTCAACCCATTTTTCATAATTTACGTTTTTTTTATGCAGAGAATTTACAAATCAATTTGATCTTTTTTGAATTACAGCCATTAAATGGCTGGGTGAACAAATAATGTAGTGTCCATGCGCCCATTTATTTCATTTCCTAAAAATTACATGCCATTTGCACTTTCTCTAAATACACGATTTTGTCATTGATTCTAATTATAATGTTGGGTTGGGCCAGCAATGTTATCAAAAATAAAAAGGAGCTGAGCATTTTGCTATAAATATATTTAAATAATAAGTGATATTATTACATTCGCCTTAAATATTACCAAGCTTTTGTACACAATCACTAGGATTTTCGTGCCAAAAAATCCAGGATTTTATTTGTTAAGAAATTATTTTATAAGTTAATGAGATGTGGGATATTGTTTTCACATATGTAAGTATCTATTAAATATATGATGACAATAAAATAATATATAATACCATATAAAATAATTTAAATATATATAATATAGTTAGAAGGGAAACATAAGTTGGATTTCATGCTCCTATTCTTATATAGAAAAATAGAATAGACCTCTGCTTTCTTCAAAAAATACATAAATTGGCTGCCAAAATAAAACCTCGGATTGAGGTCCATAGGTCGGTCGATACATGACGGCCCTAAGAAAATACAAACAGGCCTATGGACCTCCCATCCGAGGTCATGGGCTGCGATGTTAAAAATGAAAGCATAGACGGGCAGCCCAAAACCACGCCCAACACTTGCCAAAACTGTGTCCTCGTTTTATCTCAGATTTCGCACACTCGACATTGTGTGGGCATTTTGACTGCATCATATGAAGATGTGCTATGCATGAATGTTGATCAAGATGATGTTAATTGGCTGGTAGTTCCATTTTCACCATGAATAAAACTTCCAACATGATGTTAACCCTGTTTGAAAAGGCCATGTTAATATAAATGCTCGCTTCCTCAAAGTTGCGCTTATCTCAAATCAAACTTGCGCTTTTCTCCGAGAATCACATTGTCTGCACTTTTATACTCCTATGAAACTACATTTTTAAGTTCTAAAATAGAGCTCTAGAATTCATAAAATACTTCATATGCTCAATATCGCAAATCTGAAATTCAAAAGACATTCATATCTTAAAGTGCTCCCAAAATACACAACACAAAGCACAATTCACAACGGCAACACCGACAACCCTAAGCTCCTCCCCGACAATTCACAACCTGCCCGACTATTGGGCTGGGGGCAGCCCCTCTATTCCTCGGCGCGCATAGCCGCCTGCGAGACAATGTGAATGGCGAGGGAGACGATGGCGGGAAGCGCTGCAAACTGCTTTTCTCCTCTTGCGCTTGGGTTCGGTCGACGAAGACTCCACCGCTCGCTTCGTAGGACACCTCACAAACGGCACCTCCTAGATGCTCGATCCTTCAATCTCTCGTGGATGCTCCATCCGGGATCGACACTCCCACCACCACTCCTCATGATCGGATTCGTGAATCTGCTTGCTCCACGGCCCGCAGGAGTAGCTCTATGTACTCGCGTGACTCCTCCGGGAGTATCACCGCCTTTTGCGCCTGCAGATATTTGGCCATGGATGTCGCCGCCGCTTAGTTGGTCCTTGTTGTCAAACCAAGATCAGATTCCAACGCCCTAGCTAGCTTCATGTGGTCGCCATCCGAGATCATCACGATCGGTTGTACTCCTCCATCGATCTATTTCTCCACAACACCTTCACTCACCGCGGTGGTTTTTGAATGGAAGAGGAGAGGAGCAGCGCTGGTTTTGGATTAGAACGGAGAGGAGCGACGCTGGTTTTGGATTGATCAGAGAGGAGCGGCGGTGGTTTAAGAGGAGAAGAGCGAAGAGCGGCGCTTGGCCTTGGAAGTTTTTTTTGTTGTTTTATGATTTTGGGTCAAAGTTTGACTAAGTACTGTATTTGACAAGCAAATGTGAATGCATGTCACCAAAATTGTATCGCTTGGTTCAGACTCTGAATGTACTTTCAAATTATATTATTTTTGCAACGATAACATATATTTTATAAAGGAAAATCATGGTCAATTATGACCCGTAATAAAAGGGAGACTAGTTAATGGGGTCGCTTTAATTGAAGGGTAAATTGATTTTGATTTTGATCTAGTCACAGCTACCGCCCTCTCGTCTAATCCTAAATCGCTGCCAAGACGCCTCCTCTCCCTCTTCTCCATTGCAAAACCACCTCCTCTCCTCTCCATCATCTCCATTCCAAAACCACCGCCTCTCAAGATCTCCCTCTCCCCGATCTTCTCCATTGCAAAACCACCTCCTCTCCTCTCCATCATCTCCATTCCAAAACCACTGCCTCGCCTCTCCTCTTCTCTATTGCAAGACCACCGCCTCCTCCCATCTTCCAAAGCTAGCACCGCACCACCCGTATGGACATCTATGGAGAGGATGCAAGAAGAATCGTGCAGATCGCAAAAGCACTGTGCAAAGTTAGCCAGGTTGAAGGAGATCCTTAGTTGGTTTGACAATGAGTGGGAGATTTCGAGGACGGTGTGGGCCATGTGGAAATGTATGCTAAAGAGCGAGACGGCGCCATGAGGGCGGTGATGTACATGTACCTCAAGGCAACACGCCAGCAGTCCTCCGAAGTTCATCGAGTATCTCGTCTGGGTGATGGAGTAGATAGATTTTCCCGAGGCGACAACAAAGGAGGTGGTGGGCGACAAGTCAAGGTCGAGCACCCAGAGGATAACGAATCGATCGAGTATGGTGTGCCGCTCGTGAGGGTGCATAGCCACCGAGCCACAGAGTATTCGCTCTCCCACCGCAAGAGGAGACCGGATGGCGCGACGCCGCTTCCCCGCCATTCTCCACGGTTCTCGACGACCGCCTGCTTCAACGGCGACGTAGGGTTTAAGGTAAGCTTCGACTAACCTAATCTTCCACCTGCTCATGCTTACAATCAGTGTGACAGCTAATGAAAATCATGCTTACAATCAGTCTCCGAGTACTACGCCAATCACCCTAAAATAGCTCGACCTTGGGTCAAAGTTGTGACACAAAGGTACAAATAAAGAAAAATAGATTGGTGCTTCTTGCGTAAAAGAGTACTCCCTAGAAAACTGCCAATATAAGCTACTAGTATTTGGTTAGATGATTTATCATGCGAGAAAGATCCGCCCACGAGAGTGCCACACATCCCACTGGGTGGTGGTGGATGCCAATGCGCATGCAGCATGGTTGGTGTCGGTAATTTTACTTGGCACACCTCGCACTTTGCATATATGCCGCCCATACGTGACATTTGTGCAGCCCACCAAAATGCAGCTGAATAACCCTGCTTGCATAGATAATGAAAAGCGTGATTACATTATAGTGGCACTAGTTGATGAAACACACAAAATAAATAGAAGAAAATATTGTGGTAGTATCATAGTATGCCATGCTACGAAGGCTAGATGGGCCTCATGACGCCTCATACGGCACGCCTCATATCGACATCGCCCCAAGTCTCCCGATACACCTTCCGCCAAGGATGAACATCAAGTACAACGGTAGTACAAGGAGGCGCTTTGAGACATTCAAATTCTATTTTTGTACATATCAACTAAAATTAAGCACCCCAGCTTATGTAAATGCTTAAACATTAACAATGGGACTAGTTGATGAAACATACATTAACAAAGAGAAGCACTTTCTTTATCTACATTGAAATGAAATGATAGAGATGACACTCACTCTATTTTAATCAGATTATTACTTCATTTTATCAAGGACACTAGGGTCGAAAGCAGTGGCAAACGAGGTGTACCGCAAGGCCGCAAGGATGGAGGCCAGGGTGCTTAGATCGATGTCAAGCTGGCTCTTTCAACCACCAACATGGATTATTCAATTCATGGGACCTTTTGGTGTAATTCACCTAAAATGAAGCAATGTCCCATGAGCTAGCAGCTTCTTCTTCAAAAAAAATTTAAGAAAAGGGCTCCAGCCCCGGTTCCATTTCCATCAGAAAACGAAACCCACAGAGCTTCTTCTTCATTAGTTGCAATAAAATTGAGCAACATCAAGGTTTGTTGTGAAGCTCCTGGAATGCTCAACTATAATTTGGATATCATTTGTGTAGTTCAACTAAGATCAAGCGTGAAATGTATATCTCGCTTGCACAAAAAGGTGGAAAGGAGGGTGACTAATAAGTGATGAAACATGCATCAAATGAAAATAAGCATGTTCCTTATCCTAATGGCAATCCTACAAGGACAAGAGTAATTTCTAAAGCACTGCATTGCTAGATATTAGTGTGGGCATTAGGATTAACTATGACAACCATTAAATACGACATTACTTTGGGCACTAGAGAGTAGGCGGACCAGATGCTTGCATTTCTAACAAAAAGAACCAACTTATATTAATGGGAAATTTTAGCAGACATGTAAAGAAGTGCCATTGATTCATATTATCGGAGGCATTACATTGAAAACAACATTGGTTTAACGTGTCCTTATTTTTAACAAAGGCCACCGCTACATTTTACCAAAGGGCATTACATAAGAGTGGCTCGAGGCAACAAACATCGTAACAGTGATATCCGTTGGTCCCATTTTGCTCAGATAGCCACCTTATAATCGTGGTGAGGCTAGCAAATCTAGTGTTGGACTTACTCGCTGACTTGTCCCCGGCCCCCACTTACTTTCCTTTTTCAACCAATAGATCGGGTTTATATTTAGTTTGTACTGTGTTTCCTTTATTTCCTATTAGACCTAGAGACCAGCTTGATAGCCACCGCTACTTTTGGCCCCCATTATTTCCTCTTCACCAAGTCCTAGATTCAGTGTAACAAATCCTCCCCCACCCACCCCCTTTCTTCCTTGTTTGAACCAAGTAGTACTAGATTCGAGTGCATGAACTAGTTTTACCTCTTAAATGTAAAAAAATTAGGTGGTTTACGAACAGCCGATCGATCCTATCTATGAGGAGGCCTGAGAAATAGTAAAAGATACAAATGCAGCGACATCAGGAGCTCGGGAAGTAGAGCAAGGCCGGTTTCGAAGGAAGTTATACCTGATGGTCGTCGGGATGTCGCTAGGTGGGCGGCGGAGGCCGGATCTGCCCACACTACGGCAGCGAGGAAGAAGGGTCGGAGGCCTCCTCGCCAAGGGTGCTTGGGAGAGAACGGCAAGGCAGGCTGATTAGGACGCCACCAAGAAGGGTAAGAGCCGCCCCGAGGACGCACCAAGGAACATTGCACCTTATTACCTTCCCCGGCGGAGAGGATCCGCTGGATCTGTGACCAGCGGTGAGCAGAGAGAGAGAGTGTGGCCTCACTGCCGTGGTTTAGATCTCGAGAGGCCGAGACAAGGTGAAGAGAGCAACACTAGAAAGCAAGCGGAGGCTCCTGCCTATATAGTGGAGTAGTACTAGTTTTCTTTGTTCATCGAGCCAGCTTGACCTCGCCAATGGCTGTCAAGAAGTCTTCATGCACGTGGCCTCGGAGGCACAGCTTGTCGCCATTTTGATCTAAAGCGCCGGATTATAACATATAACACGTAAAAATGCCACATGACAAGAAATCATAACCTCACCGCCCAAAGGAGACAAATATGAATCCCGACGGACAAACTAGACGAGGAACAAAGCTCAAATTAAAGATAAACTCAGAGAAAAGGGGTCCGGCTGACAGATGTCCTAATTAATATAGCCGACTTGACCTAGATGGCAGCCGAGTAGTCACCGCTCGTGCATGTGCCCCAATGACTAGCCCAACTCGCTTGTCGCTGTTTAACCTCGCAGCGATCCAAGCACATGACACCTAATTTTATGAGATGACAAGAAACCTTTTTAGATTTCTCACCACAACTACAGCTATGTACAACACAGCTCGCACGATATCTATACGATAGCCAATCCAGCGTGTTCGCTAGAGTCCGTCACATGCATGGACGAACTGATCTTCCGTGGTCTTGCAGTGGATCGCCTGTGCACCAACATAGTACAACACTTTTAGTACTATCGCCGCCTCTCTTCTATTAAGTCACCCGACTTATGGGCCGGGAGTGTGCCTATGGTCGGTTCTCAATTGCCGCCCCACATGTGTGTGCAAACGCAATATGACGCGCGCTCAATTTGGAGAGCAGCGCGGCTGCATCGACCGACCGTCTGGGTGCGGCATTAACGCACGGGCATGTTGTATACTCCGCATATGTGTACCGCCGCTTAGACGCTTTTCTCCATGGCGCGGGCGCAATCCATGGATACAAAATTAGTATACAGATACTATTTAAAAGTCGAGGGCGGGCTTTTCCTCGCGTAGTCGGCGGGTAGTTCCGCCTAGTCTGCTCGGATATAGACGCCAGAAGATGAGGGAGTAGGCTGTCGCAAACGAGGGTTGTGTGATTTGACATGAAGTTATCACTGGACAGATAGGGCCTCGTGATTTGACTTGACATTATCATTTTAATCAAGGCGCCACGACCGTGTGAGTCTCCCGATTCTCGACCACCTCCATACAGTGCCTCTCCCAATGCTCCACCATGTAGTAGAGGCTGGCTTTTGCATGAGAGCCCATATCTCCACTTTTTCCTTGCCTCTTCCTCCACATATGCAAAAATGCCATGTAAAGTGCACTATTGTACTTACTTCTACTTGTTCTACAGATAGCTTAAGCTTGCCACATAGGCATAAAGTCTGATGTGGCAAGTTAATCAAGAAGAGAGAGACTAGTTTGGTGACCCAAGGAAGAAACGGTGCTAAGCGCTGTACCTAGGGTGAAAAGACAATTTTGAGTCTATAGCTAATTAAATGAAGCAAACTTAGCAACACCATTTCATTGGAAGAGGTCATACCTTGGCAAATGCAATAATACTAGTATTTTCATGTCCTATAATATAAGAACGCTTTTGGCACTACACTAGTGTAAAAACGCTCTTATATTATGGGACTGAGGAGTACTAAGAAAGAGATAGAGAGGAGTAAAAAAGTACACTTATAGCCAACCTTATAGCCAACCTTGTTGTAGTATGAGTGACTAAGGATGACTATATGACATGCCAACATCGACAGCCTAACGCACCGTGTTAAATCTCCAGGGCGCGACCGCGCTGAAGCGACGCGACGGTCATGGTAGGCGCGACCATGATACGGGCTGCCGGCAGCCCTTGATCTGAGATCAAACGGTCGCGATGCTAAGTTGCTGAAAATTTGCGTAATAACCTCCGTGATAGGATATTCACCCATAGGTCTAGAATCACGCCATGCAACCATTCGATCTCAGATCCAAGGGCTCTCTAAGCCCGTGATCATGGGAGAATGGAAAGCCACTACCTGCTGCTCGCACGCATGGCGTCGTCTTTACCGCCCCCGCATGTCCTTAAATACTACAGCGTTCGCTCTTAGTCGTCCCGCCCATTCACATTAGGCAGTTCCACTAATCCTAACCTCCTCCCAAATCCATGGCGCCCCAAATCTCCACGATCGGCGGTGAGTACAAGGTTAGAACCATCACCGCGATGAGTTCGACGTCATCTACACCCGCTTCTTCCGCGACGGTGAAAGGATGCCTTTCTCGCCTGCACGCATGTTCAAGACCTGATGATGAGGGGTCGCTGGGCTAGATGTTGAGTACACCATGCCCCGGGACGAGAGAAGGATCTAAAGGACGTAAGAGAGAAAGAAGCCCGCCGTGATCCAGTGTTCATGTGCATGACTTATGCTTGGTCTACTACATATGCCATGCCGACGTTGAGTGCCAGGATTTTAAGGACTTCCTCGAGAGCAACCTAGTCAAATTCACATCAGAGACTTTGGTAACGAAAAAGAAGTCCCGCTCGGACAGGCCTCGCTGTAGGCAACACCTTCGACCTCCGTAATAATCGGCCGGTGTCCTCTCGTCACCTTAGCTTCATGCCGACTTCGCAAGAGCCATGGTTCATCCTTCAGACGGTAAACCGAGAAACCTCCATACACGCTTTCATCGTCATGCATGGTAGCGGAATGTACTAGATATAGACCACATCCACTACGCCGCAATGGATGGCTACCTTTGCTTCAATATCTACAAGGGTTGGATGAAGAGAAACAGCCAAGTGTGCTGTTCAAGCAAAGAAGTATCGCCAAGAGGAAGAGGGACAAGGACTAAGTCGAGGACGTGACGAGGACTCACTAAGGTGGCAAGTTGTCGCTGCTCATGATGGTTCTAATGCAAAGGTTCACCGGAATAGTTGCAAAGTTTAATTTCAGTGTGCTTAATTTTATTTGAGGGGTGTACAGCCGAGCTACCAGCGTAACTATGTTATGTTTTTCTCACTTTAACTCTTCAAAGACGCATATACTAGTATTTCTTACATTTAATATTTTCGTTGGTATAGTACTACCACTGCTTCTTCACATTATATACATACAATATATATGGCCAACATCATATAGCCAAAGCTTTAGTTGTCAAAGAATTTCAGGGTGCTTATTTTGTCAAAGAATTCCGTGATGCTTAGAGGGTGCTTGGATCCAAGGGTCTTATTTTAGTCTCGACTAAAATAGTCTCGCTAAGAGGCTAAAGTTCCAAGCACCTCGACTAAAGAGGGGCTAAAACTAGTCTTGAGACTAATTTTTTTAGTCAGGGTACCCCTACTAAAATGTGGATTAGTCCTCTCTACTCATTTAACTCCTCTCTTTAACACAAAGTAGTTCGGATTGGAGGGTTTGGAGGATA